>JAUTDX010000789.1:0-70904 GCA_030844895.1 Ambrosia x helenae
TTTAATCATCGATAAACAGAGCACTAAAAACGAAAATTAAGATTTGGTTTAATGAATAAGAGATTGATTAAATGTTGACGATCATGATTTGAAACGAATATGATTTTGAATCTCATTAATTTTTGAAATCGTATTAATTGACAGGTTAATTAGAACGTGATTGAAGGAATTGAATTATCGTGTATATAGACGACTTTACCCCTGTGATAAACCTGGGATAAACCAGAATTAGGTTAATTAAACCTAACCAGAGTGGACAGGTGGCGAATTATGGTGGCTTCTTACGCTTCTTATTTTAAGGGGCTTTAATACCGTAATACTTTCTCTTGTACCATATGCATTATATGTTGTAATTACTTAATTTGGTTGGAATCCTTCCCTAATGCTTTATAATATAGCATAGACCAGTGACTATTGTTTCCCCGAATCAGATCTGTTGATCCGGTATTAAACTGGTCGTTTCACTTGTCCACTGATCGGACCAGATTTAAAAAGCTTACATAAATTGTATAAAAACAAAATGTGTGCATATACACCCACCACACAACACAACATACCAATATCAAAACCAAAACCAAAACTTCAATATATTAATCAAAGTTTTTCCTTTTTATCTCTTGCAGAGTTTTGGTTAAAAAAATTGTGCAAAACAACTTAAATAATTGAATATTGGTTTAAGGTATGAAATAAATTACAATATATTAAAGAACCAACTGATTTGAACAGTAATTTAATATTATTTTATTATATACTGTTAATATAAATATTAGTGATTTTAATCTTTATAACAAAACTTGTGCTGGTGCAGATGGTTGCATTGTTGTTGTGTATATGGTGTGACCCAGGTTCGAATCTTTTACGTAGCCCTTTTTTGTATTAATTAGTTTTACAACGTTTATGACAGTAATGGCAAACTCGTAATTACTTGATGTTTAAAGGCTATTTCCATCATTTTCTGGTTAGGTTATTGACGCGTGTAAAGGAGGCCATCTCATCGCCTCTCCACGCGTCTTTTACGGATCTCTCCACCCTAACACATTCATTGTTCCCCATCATCAACCTTTCACCCACGTTTAAACGCATCGTCATTCGCCTTCAGCCGCCCCACCGTTTGTGCAGCGGTATGTGTGTTAGGTTTTTGTTTGATTTATTCTGTGTGCTTTTATTTGATTGATGAATCGACAAGAAGCTAGGGTTCTAGCGAAGGTCTGATTATTCAAGAGTGCATCGTTGTCGATAGGAAGACCTGAAGGCATCACCGTTTGTATATCTCAAGACGACGTAGCTGTAAATTTATTCAGTACTTTAACTTGTATTTGGGAAAAAAATAGTGAGTTTCTGAAAACTCATGTCTATTGATTTTAGTAATTATTAATAGGGTAAAGGATATGTTTAATTAATGGATTATGATTATGTTTATTATCTTTTAGGGATGGAAATAAGAAGAAAGTCTTGGCAGGGATCCAAGGTTATGTGTTTGGTATTTTTTGGTGTGACTTTATCTGCATCTTCAAGGTACTGGCCTAAAGTTATCTTTCGACTACCATTTCAAAATTGAATTAGACATGCTGTATAGTAAAGTTATCTTTCGACTACCATTTCAAAATCTAATTATACATGTTGTCTTACTATACTTACAGTTGGTTGCTAGATGGAGTCGATGATGAAGGGTTTGAACGACATCAGACATGTTTTAAATCTTAATTGTCAGTTGTTAGATCTATGCTTTGGACAAATCAACCATTGAAACAATGACGTCATTGGTTAGGTGGTAGTGCTATGGCGGTTGCAGGTTGAACCGAAGCTTTCAGGTACTATTTATGTGGCATATGTATCTAATTTAGCAATTCAGCTAATGTATATGTTTTAACGCCCTTGAATATTAGTTTATAATTGAATAATTGCAAAGGATGGGTCATAATTTGTGTAATCCATATTATGTCTTAGGGTCTTTGTAGGGATTTGGAAGTTGGAGTTAGTTTCATCTATGTAGGTTGCATATTGAACCTGTGTCAACATTTGGTCTATGTTTGCTGGTAGGTTTCATTAGATTGGTACTGTGTTGTGATCGATGTATCAAAATGTTGTTTTCCATGCTCAGATCAGTTGGTTCTACATTTTAGTAATGCTGATTTGCTATTGTTTTAGTTTGAGATAGGAGAGTGATAAAGGATTATTTATGTTTTAACCTTTGGGCCTGAAACACAAACAAGTAGTATACGTACGGTTGTTTTGATGAGGTGGACAAGGTCGTCGTTTAAATTTAAGAGTGTAGGTTATACCCAATGTTGTTCGTGTTGTACTCTCAGTACAAGACCAACTAGCCGCCTTACAATTAGGGTGTCATGGTTCTAAAAGCTTATGCGTGATTACTGCCAATAATAGTTTTGAGCTCATCATTCATCTCTTTGCGTTTATTTTAACGGGTCAGGTTGTATTTAGTACGATTTTGGTCGTCTTGAAAAGATTGCTTCAGGATTTTGATGCTGACTTTCTGATTTCTTTTTAGATAGGTGAGATTTAGTGAAAAAAAAAGTATAAAATTTATTTGTTCTTAATTTTATATTTGACTTTAGCTCACCTACTAATTTGAACAATACAACAACAAAAAAAATTCATGCAACATCACAACTATATTAGCACTTTAACCAATTTAAACACACTTAGCATACATACTTATGGATTGAAAACAACATAAGGATATCCCGTAAACAGACGCCGACAACAACTAATATCATGAAGGTTTTCTTGAATAATTATGTATTTATTTAAAACATTCTTTTAAACACTGTGTGGTATGCGTGGGAACGTAGAATGGGCATAAATTTAGGTTGTTTGCCACGGACCTGTTGGCCATATACTCATATATATCGTGCTTAAATCAATTATAGATGTTGTTTTACAGCTAAGTATTTTCTTGATACATTGTAGGTCTAATGGCTGCATCACTGGCATAAGGTTCTTAATCCAGAACTCATTTAAAGGTCCATGGACTCATGAGGTTTGCACCACATCTACTCCTACTCTTTGACACTTTTGATTAAGAAACATACATGCTCTGATTCTTTTCTTTTTATCTTTTTTAGGAGGATGAAAAAGTTGTTGAACTGGTGAAAAGATATGGCCCCAAAAATGGTCTCTCATGGCAAAGTATCGTCCTGGTCATATTGAGGAATAGTGTCATGAAAGGTACATTGATTCACTTATACTTATTGTTAAAATTTATTCCTTTGATCCATGTTATGTTGAGATTATATTATTTATTATTGGTTCATATTTGTTATAAAACTATGTACTAGAATGTATACAGTATACTTTTACATTTACCTTTACAAGTGTTTATATAATCTCCAAAGATAGACTACATGATATTCCCGGTACAATCATTTGAAATCTAGATATAAACGGATGCTTTGGATCCTACAAGAAGAGCATGCACACCGTGTGCATGGAAACAAATGGGCTGAAATTGCAAAGGCGTGGCGAGAAGGTTGTTTCTTTACCTATTCACATCCTATATTTATAGTTGGGCAGCCTGCAAGAAGTCTTTGTCTTCCTTTCTCATTTAGTTACATAATTAGTTAATGTGTTAAATATAATTGCAAAACTATGCCTTTCAGATGACTTTTAAGATTTAAAACCTTTACCCTCGCAGGTACAGTTCGGTTATAAGGACCAATTTAAATTTGGTTCGTTTCTTTTGAGCCATTTCAAGTGGTTTTGTATGTGAAAGGTTATCTAGGGATCAAATTATTAGTTTAATATTTAAACACAACACTAACTAAAGCGTGGAACCAACTCTCAAGAAGCAACAACTTTCGTAGCTCGCAATGTGAACTGAACATGCGCGCATCAGAAGCCCTTTGTTGTTGAAATCATGTGTTGTACACCCCCTTTTAAAAATGTAAATACTAACCCTTTTTTTTTGTGGGCAGCAGAAGTGATGTGAAAATACAATGCCGCTTGCGCAACGCGCGACAATGCTTCCCTTTAGTTGATTTTATGTTATTTTCTATTTCATACGGTTTATGTATGTTAAGATGTTACGACCAACTAACATTTGCTATGAATCATGTACTTATATTGTTGTATGTTTAAATAATCATTAAGACCCGCAAAACAAATATGCTGATACTCACGGACGCAAACTGCGGTGTAAGTTGCGCAACACGTGACCCGGAACAAGGCGCACAACGCGCGCCAGCGAAACCCACTAAAGGGAAGCATTGTCGCGCATTGCGCAAGCGGCATAAGAATGCGAAGCTCTCAAATATGGTGAAAAATTTGCAGAAGATGCGGGCTCTTGAGAAAAGACAAGAGGCGATTCGGATGCCGGCCAAGAACGCTACTGAGCATGCAAAGGTGGTTGAGGTGTTACAAAAGCAACTGGAGAATGCTCGAGCTCAGACTCAGAGTGTTGAACATGCATATGTGATTACAAACTATTTTAAACTTATGTATAGAAATTAACAGATATAATTATCTTTGCTATATTAAGAGTGGATGTTGGTATGCAGGAGAAACTAAAGCAGGAGCTTGAGCTGGAGAAAGATGGTAGGAGGCAAGAGCGCGTGTCGCTAGAGAAGTCACTCGAGCAAGTTTCGTCTGAACGACAATGGTTAATCCAGGAACGCTTAGAGTATGTCATAAACAGTTACACAGAAGTCAGGAATATCTTGGACTGTTGGGATTTGTGCAATCAAACTTGTGGACTCGGGTGTTCACTTCGGACATGTTCAATATTATGAAAGTTGCAAAGATGGTGTGGCTTTGGAGGATGTCTTTCTGTATAATCCGGGGGCCCCATGATAAGTTTTCTGAAGGCCGTGCATGAGCTGGAACACACGCGATTCCCATACATTGTAGCCCTGTCGCAGTGCGCAGACCGTTCTCTAGATGACTTAAGAGCACTGGAGCCCATAGGGTTGGAAAAAAGATGGAGATAAAGTTGCTAATCTACAGGAAAATTTCCCTGTTTTTCTCTCTGTTTAAAACGTTGTTTTCATGGAATGAAAGAAGCTGTTAATCAGAGACGCAACAATCAATTCATCTCAGAACAAAAAAAAAAAAAAAAAAGAAACAGGTTACCCTTTTGACTGTTTGTCTCCCTACCTCCCTCTTTTGTGTGTTGTTATCAGGTGAATAATAATAATAATAATAATTAATAACCACAATCCTTCAATTGGGTGTGTTTTTGTTTGTTCATTTAAATTTTCAATCTTTCTATTTTTATATATTAAAGTGTCAATCTTTATGTATTTTCAAGAGTTTGTTAGATCTGCAGATCTTTTTTTTATTTTGTTTTTGGTCCAGTTGACAATGTATGTCGAAATATCATCATAGGCTTGCTTTGGTTATGCTACTTTTGACTTTTCAGTTCAAACATAATCTACACGAGATATGGGGTCTAATGTGTTAATTGTAAATTTTGCCTTATTTGAAATTGGAAGCGTGATTTTGGATACGCGATTTTGAGATGGAATAATACCAGTTTAACCTAGGCGCAACGCGCCGTAACAAATACCACTAGTTACGATAAATTTTAATTTGAAATATAGTATCATGTGCGTATTTTTATTTAACAAAAAGGAAACATGAAAATAATCTTTTATTCTAGTTTTCTGATTGTATAAGATAATACTTGATAACTCTTTAACTTAATATAATACTTTTCACCCTCTCAAGTCTCAAAGAATATACATTGATACACAAACTATTAGGCCTGTAACTGATTCTAGTCAAGCCGAACCAAACCAAACCAGGGTGGGCTTGGGCACGGCTCATTACAAATCGAGCCGAGCCAAGCCGAGCCCATTTATTTTACCGAGCCCAAATGTTGGCCTCGGACTCGGCTCGTTTAAATACGAATCGAGTCAAGCCGGCTCGTGAGCCCGCCAATTTATTTTTTGTTATTTTATTTTACTTACAGATATTCATATTGTATAATATATCAATATTTTATTTTTCCATTTGTTTGTGTTAAATCACTTAACAAATAATGTGAAATAAATAGTTTATGAACTATAACCATTTTTATATTTTTCTAGTTATTTCTTCATTGAAATATACAAAAATTAGTTATATAAAATGACTTCATGAGTTACATGGATATCGGACTCATACCTATATTTTTAATTAGATGTTATGTTATATATATTTTTGTTGCAATTTACATAAATTGTAATTTAGGCTTTAATCTAAACGAGTCAAACGAGCAAAGCAACGGGCCAGCTAACGAGCGAGCCACGAGTCGAACTTCTTATGATTTGATAATTTCCCCTTATATAATAAAAATTGTTATGATTTGTGTTTAGATAAAGTAATCAATAATAAATAATCGAGTCAAGTTAGTCGGACTCTAGCTTGAAAAATCATTCAAGAGTCGAATTCAAAAAATCCGAGCTCAACTTAGCCTACCTTAGACAGGAGCGAGTCAATTGTAAATCAAATGTGGCTGCAATGTTAGATTTTTAACTTGACCATCACATATAAGAAGGTCCACCGTATGAACTTGACATTATTGAAAACAGATAAGTAGACATCACCTATGTCCTCCATTGATTACAATTAAAGGAAGAGGAAGCGTAAGTGTTGTGAACGAGAAGCATGCATTGTGACCAATGTTGCGATTTAGTTGGGAATTCGGGAACTCTACAACTGCGGATTCAGTTATAGGAAATTAGAAAACGGAAGTACACAGCCTAGATTTAGTTGGGAATTTTGTGCCTAAAGTAAGGGCTCAAACTTAGCCTACCTTATACAGGAGCGAGTCAATTGTAAATCAAATGTGGCTACAATATTACATTTTCAACTTGACCATCGATATACGATGACTTGACCATCACATATAAGAGGGTCCATCGTATGAACTTGACATTATTGAAAATAGATAAGTAGACATCACCTATGTCCTCCATTGAATACAATAAGGAAGACGAAGTGTAGGTGTTGTGAACGAGAAGCATGCATTGAGACCAATGTTGCGATTTAGTTGGGAATTTGGGAACTCTACAACTGCGGATTCAGTTATAGGAAGTTGGGAAACGAAAGTACATGGCCCTAGATTTAGTTGGGAATTTTGTTCGTAAAGTAAGGGCTCTTTGGTGCAAGCACTAGGGCCGCACTTGAGCTGAAGGCTCAGCTTGTTTACAAGCGTAGCCGCTACCAATTCAATTACGATTTGATGTATAATTGGATACAAGAGAAATAGATAAAATACTAAATAGCTAGATGTTTATAAACACGATCCATAAAATGTTGGTTAGAAAACTGTAAACTATTGTAGCAGGCTTGTTGCCCGGAAGATAAAAATAATAACAGTTTAATGTTGCTGCCCGGATCGAACCGGAGACCTTTTGCGTGTAAAGCAAACGTGATAACCACTACACCACAGCAAACCGCTTTGACTCTGTACGTGGTTCGTTTTAGATAATTAAAAACGTGAAAGAAAATGTAGAAAGAGAGAAATGCTTATACGGTATTTTTTTTGTTAAGCAATTATGCGTTCCGATTGAAATTTCTTCGAACTTGGATGGTCTTTTTTTTTTTGAACGGCCAACGAATCAATTTCCAAGCACTATCGGGCACCCTTTTGGCGAATCAGGTACTCGAGAGTACCCGGGCCACCAATTGCCACCAATTCCCGGGAAAACCCGACCACTCACCGCCGAAGGCACGACAGTGAAATAATCGGTAAAACCGGTCGGGATCAGGACTCGAACCCAAGCCAATGGCCGGGTCATTTCTCATTTTCCCTCCACCAATGTCCTCCAAATGTAGCTAGTGGGAATTGAACCTAAGCCTCCCATAGGAAACTTTGGGCCCTCAACCAATTGGGCTACAAGTGTTGGACGAACTTGGATGGTCTTCACCGGCAACATGCTTATCCATTTTTTATACTTTTTTAATATACCTATATTATTATTATTATTATTTTTATTTTTTTTATTTTTTAAGTGTGAGCTAGATAAGATATGCATGCTACAGTTAAAAAAGAAAACCACCCTAAAGTGATATGAGATTCAAGCTCCTTTTCTAATACGCAAAAACACAAAATACATGATTTGTAAATGAAGGAAAAAAAAAACATTCATGTTTTTATCGTGTTATAGAAAGCATTTAGTAAAAAATGACACGTTAAGGAGACAAACGAACATACACCAAAATGTTAGAACTTAAATTATCATGATTGGGAGAAGATGAGATGTGCCGTCTTCATGATAAAGAATTGTCATCATCGATGAGAGGAAGTGCGAAAACTGGAATAGTGGTACACATTGATAGAGAGATGTGAGAAAAATAGAAGACAAATAACATCATGTTGTTTTAATACGTTTTGTTTGGGCAAAAACCAATGTCAATTGTCATTATGGAAAATAAAAAGGGCAACATGTTAATCTTATATATGTTCTCCCTACGAAAATGGCTACTTATGAAACAATGTTCATTTTCTAAAGTGTTGATTCACTATTCACTAAGACATTGCGTCTAAACTAGTTAAAACGGTGCATCTTAAGTTGTCCAATCACAACAATGTTTCTTAACTACAAAAACACATTCAAGTTGTCAAGATCTGAAGCATGAACATACTGCGTGAATATAATAATTTGTATCGGTCTCTATCATTTGGTGCTTTCATTCCCGAATTCATCTCCATCATGACCTCAAAAATCGTGTTGTTGCTGTATGAATTGTGGGATACTATCGAGAAAAACCAACAACGCCTCGTCGAGTTTAACGCTCGCCTAGGTCTACCTCCACCGCCTCCACTGCTGCCTCGACTACCACTTCGTAGACCACCGCCCAAACCATTTGCCCCAAAACCATTCTTACATCAAATATCATCATCCGCATCCGAAAAACGCACCATTCGACACCAACAAACAACCTACAAAACCAAACCCAAACGACCCTCTTCGACCACCTTGTCCGCACCACAAACCCCACCTAAACCAGCCTCATATCAGCACCAAAATCAACCTCACATGTCAACCATCAACACAATAAACCAGCCCCTAAAACCACACGTATAACCACCGAACATGGCACCCACAACAACCGGTTCTTACCCTTGAACAACGAGACTCCGAAGGCAGTCAAAAGACGAGAATGGAGGCCACCATGGCAACCACCATCACGATCCGTTGAGTCTGCTCCTAACTACCCCAAAACCTCACATCCACCACCGCCACTACCACCGTCAATACCGCTACAAACAAAAATGTTCATACCGATACAGTCCCCATCACCGTTTGCACAACCACCGGCTCCGACACCGTCACCAAAACCATCTCCACCGTCAATCGCCCTCACCCTACCACTCCTTTCCCAAGTCAATAATGCTACCTCTACCGTTGTCTTGAAACCAACCATTGACTTTAAAAATGGCATTTCAAACATTGTTATAACAACAATGGCTCAACAGAATGAAAACTTTTATCCACTTTGTTCCAACAGAGGTGGTGCACAAAGTATTTCTCCATATCCATATTTCAGTCTTGATGGAGCTTATTCTCCAACTCTTGGGCCAGTAGGAACATTACTAGAGCCACTGAGCGAAGGTGAAATCGGACATCAAGAGTGGCGTTACGTGGAGACTGCCCCTAAGGCTTTTGTTCGACTCGAATGACGACCACCGTGGCTAACTCGTTTCGTTCTCGAGGACAAGAACATTTTGAGATGCGCAAGAATTGATATGTTCCAACATGGTCGACACCATGATACCCACGTTGCCATGCATGTAGTTAGGTTTCCATTGCATTTTCAATTCAGTAATGTTTATGGTAGTTAATTATGTAGTGGATTAGATTGCATTAGGTCCATGTTTTATTTATGTCAAGCATATGCACTTTCCTTTTTGTAAGCCTATATAACTATATAAGGCCTTAGTTTTTTTTGTTGAAAAATGAAGCAGAGAAAATTGTTGGAAAAATCTATTCTTCTTTATCTATGTTCTTTAGAGCCTAATCCACTCAACAGGTCAAATCAAACTATTGGGAGATTGACCATCTCGAATCGGTCTCTATCACATCACAAACCTAACTTCAGAGTATAAAGATAGCAAACCGAACACGAAAACGAACACAAAGTACATACCACAATTCATACATTTATCAGAAATATAGATCTTACAAGATTGGTCAACCGGCCGAGATAGAGGACCTTCAAAGATAACAAAGAACATCAATACATACATTACATACATACATGCATACATGTATTACATACATACATACATGATACATTGATACATATGCACATACATATACTATATGTACGCATGTGCATGTAAGTATACATACCATACCACTAACAGTTACTATACAGCAGAAGTAAAAATATGGCACAATAGACAACTAAAGGAGGATAGATAGAATCATTATCTTGTGGTATATTTTCCACTGTTGGATCAGGCTGCAGATGTAAACAGAAAACTGAAATGATCTCGAATAGCATATACCATCTTCGAGCTTCCAACTTCTTATTAACAATGTCGCGATCACCTGTTTGCAAATCAAGAAACCTTGAAAACACATAGCATTCGGGTATATGATCGCATCATGAAGAGTTAAATATTTTCCGAGTGTTTACATAAAATGATTTTAATGGTATACGAGCGATGATAAGCACGCAAAGTGTAACTTTTAAGTGAGTAATCGATAACGTAAAAGTAAAGGGGTACACAAGTACCCCTTAGGGGAAAAACTCACGGGCCCACCAATACTGCGATAACTAGTGGGACCGGGTTAGTGGCCTTTAAGTTAAGGCAAGAAACTAGTGGAAGCTGAATTCGAGCGTGCGCTAGAGGGGAATAAGGCGCTTACCCGGTTTGCGCTAGGATTAAACTAATAAGTTAAGACACCCAAATCAATCAAGTTAAAACACATGTCGAACACATACCCGGTTTGCGAAAGCCGCCTCCAATTTAGTAGTTGGTGAGACTGTGGATGCCTTTGCAAATAGGAACTATCTTCACCGACGCTAAAACTAGACGTTGAAGGGGACCACACGGGAACCACACCCCCGTCTCGTTCCCTTGAACTTGCTCTAGAAGTGCTAGAAGATTCAGCCTGCAAATGATCGTCGTTTGGTAATCCCGTCGTGGGGATTACATCAACCCGTGGTTGCATATTATCGGTTCTTACACCTAAAGCTTGAGTATTAGGAACTTCAACCCTACTGTCTTCTGCTAGATTTCCAACATCAGAAGATGATGATTCATCATCTCCTCTTATTATTAAAGAAGCAGTCATACTCGGAACCATTTGATCTTCATAATGGCGAATCGTGGTGGTTGTAGGAGCGGTCCTGAGGGTGTTTTTCGTCCATTTCCATCTCCATGTCTTGAGGGAAAGCTATAGGAGTATCAGCAGCATATTCCGATGAGTCTCCGAGCCCTTCTTCTATTCCATTTTCAAGAATAGCTCTTGAAGTAGCTTCGTGTTGCCACATTTGAGCAAGCGCTTCTTGTAGTCGGGATTTTGCTGCATCGATCTTGACTATTGGGAGCGGGTAGTTTGACCCGAGCTCTATTCCAGCAGCTTGCAGCACGTATTCTGGCGCATCCCACGGGTGATGTATCCATTCAGTTGGTAGTCTAGATAACTCAGGAAGCCATCTCCTTACATACTCGCCATTCGGGTCAAACTTATACCCCTCAAACTGTGGATTATCGATACGATCAAACTCACGGCCATCGGGTAAAGTGCCCGATATGTACTGCCAGCCTAAAGCATCACTTTCAAGATCAGCATCCAAAAGTGTATCCCAGAAATACTTCATCCCCCATCTCCATGGTAACTGTAACACCTTAACAAAGAAACTCGACACCACAACGCGTATCCTATCATGCAGCCACCCAGTGGCCCACAATTCCCTCATTCCCGCATCAACCAACGGGTAGCCTGTTCGACCTTGCCTCCACGTCTTAAAATAACCTTCATCTATTATCCATGGGAAGAATTTCAAATGGCCTAAAAGTGGCCTCTCGTGACTGTACGGATGGTTAAAACTCATGTACCTAGAATACTCCCTTAGACCGATAGACTTAAGGAATAAGTTTACACTTTCTTCGCCAGCTTTGTTCCCTTCGTTGGCCCAAAGGACTTGCTTGATTCGTAGCAAGTGGAACACTTTCCGTACACTGAGTTCTCCAAAATGTAGATGTGGAGATAGAAACGAGGTTGTGGCGCTATCTGCCTTTCTGCGGTTTTTGGAGTATTCTAGTAATGGCCCATTCATGAAAGCCGCAAGTGCCTTATCAGCATTTTTCCAACCCGGTGACCATGCTCGAGCAAGGAGAGCATTGCTTCCTTTCTCTGATTCGTCCTCCAGTATTATTGTGTCCGAAGGGCACTTTGATAGGTCACCTACAACAAAATATATTTAAACGCGTTAGATGACTATTTGGCGTCGTGTCAGTCGCCACCCCTAGATAAGATTACTTTGAAATACAGAAACAGTGGTAACTATTTTATAAGCAAAGTGACCTGAGATTATCTTCTTAGGTGGGAGTTGTGGAGATTCAGGATCATAAGGCATACTAAGACAACGGTCCCAAAATTCTGTAAACGTATTGAACGGACGGCGTTCATCATCAAGAACTTCCCATGGCTCGTATAGCAAATCTGCATTGAACGAACGCACTTGTATCCCAATATTCGTTAAAATCTCCTTTATTCGGTGATCCCTAACCAGTGACAAAGGATCTATAACACATGAAACAAAATTTATGTCAAGTGAATATCATAAAATCAAAGAAAAGGGTCAAGTCTTAACTCTGCAAAACTTAATATGACTGAAAAACACATATCAAAAGGACCCATTCTTCTCACCCGACAGGGGTGTAGCTTAGTTGGGGCGGCCGCCCCCCCCCCCCCCCCCGGAATTTTCGCTCAAAAGTTCCGATTATATAGTATTCGTATAGAAAATTTTGGAAATATAGGGTTTCGACCCCCCGAAACTAGTGACTTCCGACCCCCCGAACCTTCGGGTCAAGCTTCGCCACTGTCACCCAACCCGCCAATTTTGCCAAGCATATCTAAAACGATTAACGAGTGGTACCAAAGGAGCACGAATTCTCGAAACAAAGTCACATAAATCAGATTTTTAGTGCATTATATGGAGAAACATTGTTAAGGGAGTGTTTGGATGTGCAGCAAGTTATATGGAGAAACATTCTTATAACTAACAAGTAATGCGAAATACACAGGTTTAACATGAACTTCAAGATCTCAAACTTGAACAGCAAACAGATTAAAATTTTCAAACTACAACTTAAACAATCACAATAACAGTGTATCCAAGATCTGAAAAGTCATGCTGTTGGGACAAAATTATAACAACAATAAACAACAACTACAAAAAATTAACAACTTACTAACCATATAAGTGATTAAAAAACAGTTGAGTAGCACCAGTGGACTTAATAAGTTGCAGAAGAGAAGTAACACTATCAGTAGATCTCTTGGTAACAAGACAAGTACCAAGATTCTTCAAAGATGAATCAAGTAAAGCCAAACTCTGTTTCAACCACCATCTAGACACCCTACCAGGATAATAATGACCCTCTTCTTCAGGTGCCCATATGTACACTGCTATCACTTGACCTGACCTCACACCAGCTGACAAAGCAGGGTTATCTTCTACCCTCAGATCTCTCCTAAACCACACTATACTACACCCTCCTGACATCCCTTCAATAATAAATTATGGGTTTGTAAAAAAGTTTCAATCTTTATTATTGTTTTTCAAAAAAGTTTGAATCTTGATTATGGGTATGCAAAATTGTTTGAAACTTGATTGTGGGTATGCAATAAAGTTTGAAACTTGACTAAGGGTATGCAAAAAAGATTGAATCTTGATTAAGGGTATGCAAAAAAGTTTGAAACTTGGGCTATGCAACAGGAGTTTTGTTGAAGAATAATAATATCAGAGGACAGTAATTAATCTTATCTGAGGACTTGATCTTCTTGAGTCATGTGATGAAGAATCATTGTAGGCCATGAACACTAAAGGAAAAAAGGGAGCATCTTTTTAAGCAAATTAATGAAGAATTTAATAAGTAGTAAGCATAATAATCAGAATCTTGGTTCTTTGGGTTATCAAGTGATATAGATACCAACCAAGACACAAAGAAAGGGAGATGAAGGGGATGTGTTTGCTTCAACAGAAAATGAAATGGTGTTGGCCAATTTGTAGCCACATGTTATGTGTTCTCTTTCCCTTCTTTCTTGGAATTTTGCTACTTTTTTATTATACATAAAATAGTGCATTAATCTTCCACATTTTTCTACAAATGTTTTTTTATTAACTTTTTTTATCCTCAATCAAAATACATGCTTATCTCGACTAGAGTGCATTTTCTTGTACCCTAACACTATCTTATCTCTAGCATCAAGTACCCTCACATTACAAAATCGCTTATAGCAATAGCATCAAATACTCTCACACCACATCTCTCTTTTTCTCTCACCAAAACACAAGTCAACACGTATGTGGGTATGGGTATCCATCGCGTTACCTGCTAGCCTACCTGCAAGAAGGTGGTGGTGGTATTACCGTGTGGGTTCGAACCCGTTGAGGGCTACTCGTGTGATGCTTCGTCCCGCATTAGAGCATTCACAATTCACTATCACCCTACAATTTAAATAAAAATGTACTTTTCAAAATTTATTTTTTATTTTAAAAACCTCTCACATTCTATCCATCATTTTTATTCTTATATTACTCACGACACTTATTTTATTATGTTTCTCGTTTTTATACACTAATAATAATTTGATGGACAATGAATTTGTATCAATTTTTTTTTCAAAATATAGGGGTGGATGAGATGTGGTGAATTTTTTGTAATTTTTTTTATTTTAAAGATGGAAGAGTGGTTGACGGATTGGATGTTAATGCTCTTAGTGTTGGGATTCGTAAATACCAGTTTTACTTTCAATTATAAAATCCAATTTTGTATACAATTAATATCTCATATTAATTATCAAAACAGAAACATGAAAAACATAAAAACCGATTCAAATCCCACCAGTGATCCGTTTGCAATTCGAATAAACAATTATAAACAATCATAAGGGGTTTAGGAAACATACCTTAACAACAAAACAAAAACCCACATAATGGATCGACAAACAGCTCGGCTAGTAAACCGATTCACGAAATCTGCCAAAAGCAAATCCCCTCCTCGAAGCGGCGACGCATAGAAGCTTATGGCGGCGACAGTGGCTTGGGCCAATGGTCACAGGGAGGGAGAAAGGGACAGGGTGGCGGCGAAAGGTATAGTTATAGTTATGTTGTTATATCTTGTGATTAGGGTTTTGAGATTAAGATGATTATATAACCTATAATATTACATCTTAATCCCCAAAGTCTTATCTTGTCCAACAAGATCAAACCTCTGAATAACTATTAAATACTAATCAATCCTTCCATCTCATTTTATTATCTAATAATAAATTTTACTTTGTTTAATTCTTTAAACAACTTCCCGTCAATTATAATTACTTCTCAAATAATTATCTCCATGATCTCATACTGTCTTTGGTGAAATAATATTTACTATTAAATATTTATTTGTTCGTCGTCCAAAGTATAACTCTAGGAATCGTATCGTGATAGTAACGTTAATTAATTGAATGTTGGACATCTTATATCCAACACTTAGTGTATAATTAGTGTCATCAAGTGGCTCTTGATAATGGCACACCTTAGGTTAACCTTTGACATCTAACAAGTATGCTACTCATATACAATTACACGAGTCGGGTACCTTTTTTAACATGACTATACCACTCATATACAAATATAATAGTCATATGTCATTTTTTACATAAACTATACGACTTGTATACAAATATAATATGTGAGTCGTATGTAGACATCTCACCCACATAGGCAGTGGTGGTCCCAAGAATGTTTTTCATGGGGGAAAGAATTTATAGGGTACGTTATCTATCACTATATAGTAATGCCCCAAAATCCGATTTTTTATTAATTCGTATGTTTTTTTTTCTTCGGTATGAAATAATGTAAGTAAGTTGTCTAAGTTAGTTAGAATGCATATTAAATTAGATAAAGATAGAAACCAAACTTGGGGGATTAAACTTGCTAAATGGCCAAAGAATGGGTCCTTAACTAGAAACAATCCAGATAAAACAAGAACTCTTTCTTGTTCTTTGAGAAATATCAATCCCTGCCCCATAAACTCAACATAATGAAGTGGAAATCAGAAAATTGTGGTTGTGCATGATTAAAATAAAAGATGAGGATGGAGTATTGTTAGTAATCTTGCAAGGAAAATCTACTGTATGAATTTTAGTCATTTTCTCTCTATTTTTGTGATCTATTTACGACGGGATGATCTAATTTGTGATCAAATGATGAAATTGATTATCAAGTTGTGTTAGATGACTTCTAATTAAGTGAATGAACAAAGGATCAATGTAGAAATCACCAATTTCGAAAGAAATAGACTGCTTAAGTTCTTGTGGGGTGGGTTTGGAGGCTGAATGTTAGAATCCATGTAAATGGTAGAAATAAAGTGTAGCTAATGATTCTATGATGTTAAATAATCTCTAACTAATATGTAAAAATGTATGATAGATGGAAATCATGTTGAAATTGTAAAGGATTGAAGATGATTATGTGGTTTGGTTGAATGCATATATTAGGAGCTTGTATAATGAACTTTGTAAGTTGTAAAATATTAATTTGTATGCAAGAACTTGACAAGTATGAATGAAATGTGGCAGTTGACATGATTAATAGTAAACTAAGATGAGGAATATGTATTGGCTAGAATTCATGTTGAAATTTAGTTGATTGTATGACTTGGTGGAATTTCCATTAGGAGTTTGTACCATATGCTTGATACACTACGTGTTTGATTAATTGCTTAATTGAGAATAAGATCGAATTTGTGCTAATTATGGAGCATATGAACTTACTAGCAAGTGATAATGTTAGAGTTATGTTGTATTGTATTTCTGTAAGACCTGCAAAACCGGTGTCAAACAGTTGGCACTCAAAGATGAAAACATTATTAAAAAACTCAAAGACGTTTCAATTTATTTCAGAAAATAGACAGCAAAATGTTAAAATAAGTCTTTAGTTTTCCAAACATGGAACTCCCAAAACGGGTCAAAATAGTATTCATAAAGCAAACTAAATTCTTAGAAATAATATAAATAACGTTCGTTCAAAACATTTAGATCGTTTTATTTGAAATGTCAACCGCAGCCAAGTAGTTCCACTGCATGCTAAGGCGTCCCTCTTATTCTTCATCAAACCTGAACTCAATCTAATATCTACGCAAAGTCAAACGAGCTGAGTGAATTCAAGTTTTATAATTTCAAGTAAATAATCAAAACAAGATTTAACAAAGCAATTCCACCTCAAAGTCAACAATAAGCGCAATCCACTAATTTGTTTTCCCTCAAGCAATAATCAAAGTCTAGGATAGGCGCAATCTGCCTATTTATCTCAAGACCTCAATTACCAAATATAATAAACACATTCCACCTATTGACACACAATACAATCAAATCAAAGTCTAGGACAGGTGCAATCCGCCTATTTATCTTAAGACTTCGATTACCAAATACAATAAGCGCATTCCGCCTATTTGACATAAACCATAACTATAAATCAGAGCAGGCATATCCCACTTCCTTTCATAGTTCAGGCTATTAGACCAAGTCCACATAAGCGCATTCAGCCTACTCGACTCAAAACATAATCAAAATTAGAGCAGTCATATCATATAACTATTATGGCTCAGTTTATAATATCATGTAACTGTCAAACACAGTCCATTATATATATATATATATATGTAATAACACACATATAACAGCATGTAACAATCATGACAAGACTTGATTTAACAAGTAAGATTTTAAATATGTGTTCATGACATGCATATTAGCCCAAAAGTTTAAAAACAGGAAAAAGGGCATCATGAATTCACCTGAATGTGAGAACAAGTACCCAGCAAGCAAATTGATACTGAAAGGTTACAGGCACAATCAAGCACCTGCCAAACAACAATTTATATCACAAGCTAGGCCTATAAGACTTCTATGGTTCCTAACAAGTCAACCGGGTAACCTTAAGTTCCTAGAGAGGTGTGATTGATCATTTCAGCCCCTAACCATCAAAATTTCATTTGCAACAACTTCATATGCTATATTAATGGTCTAAGACCTGATTTGATGACTCCCCATCACTTAAATTGTGAAAATTCCTAAACTTGCCGAATCCAAAGCCCTGTTTTGCAAAATAACGTGTCATTCACCCAATTCAGCCCTATTGTTCAATTAAACCACATTTTATGTCACATTTAATCATTAGAAACATTTGGGATCAGATTTGGGTGATGTGTGCACAACAACCACACATTGCTCGAAATCGTACCTTTTTACATATCGAAAAACCCGATTTTATCATTTATAACAAACGAATTCCCCGACCATGTTAAATCATAAAACACATTAAAAAGGTCCTAATAAGGGTTTATGGGCTAAATTAAACACCTAATTGATCAATTAACACAAGGAACACAAAATCCCCAAACCAAGAACCCTAGAAACACAACTCATTCAATTGACTCACCAAACCTTAACCAATGGCTCCCATTTTCGAATATGATTCTACCCACATACCATAGGATGGATTGGAACCAAAACACCCAAATCAATCCATCAAATCGGCCTTCAATTAAAACCCAGCCGATTTACAAACCCTAACTATAAATCATTCAATTAATTGATTTTTATGTAACAATTAACCATGAATTCGTTTAGGGACTTGATAGAATAACACTGTAGGATAACTTAGAATAAAAATCCAGAAAAATTACCCTTCAATTGAAAGCCAAAAGGTTGAGCCGATTGTAACCCTAATCGCTTAAAAAATCAATCAATAATTGATTTTACTCACAATTGAACCTTGATTAAGCCTAGATTGGACTAACCTTAAGGGGTATTGTATCAGCCTTGGTGAGGATTAGTTTGGTCGAAAAAAGGATTTTGGTCTGCTCTTTCTTGCGCTGTGAGGAAATAAGTAGGGGGGATTAGGGTTTGTTTTTCTATCTAAAATTTTACACTATGGCCCCTCATGTTTGCCCCTCTTGAGTCTTGGTCCCAAAGTTATCTCATAGAGTTTTAAAATGTGCCAAAATCCCTCTTAACGAAAACCAAATTAGGGATTTAAGGCATTTACACAACTCTACAAAATGAAACACAAATCCGGAATTTACGAGTGTTACAATCTCCTAACACGATTATGAGATTAGGGATAACATGGTTAGAGTTCCTAACACGATTATGAGATTATGGAGACCATGTGATACATGTTAGGTTGTTTATGTGACATACATGAGTTTAATATCTTTATATTGAAACAATTTGGTTGTATATCTATGTCTTATGTACGTTCGTAATTGACCAATGAAAGGCTATGTGATATAGGAGATGGAAATGATTGATAATATGAATGATAATGTATTCTAACAATAATGTAAATGTGATGACATGAAATAACAGGAATCATGTCAAGATGCACTCTAGCACGGGAGACTAATGGGTCAAGAAAAGGCAAGGAACCAAGCATGTACCTAGAGGACTCGAGGTAAGTGACTTATAAACTAAACTCTTGGTTGGTAAATTCATGTTTATGTAAAAAAATGTAGAATGAAAAACAAGAATTAATGGGTAATTTATAGTAAGACAAGGGAAAGGAATGTTGTCAGTGAACAAATATAGTTGGGATAAAAGGGTCAAAAAAGATGAGAATTAATTTAAGGTGATTAAAGTGGTAGTAGGATTAGACACATATTTTATGAGAATGGTGGAAATGATTACAAATTATTGTAATCCCTTATAAAAACCTAAATTTATCCACTGGGAGTCGGGGGGATCAAAAAGGGGTTTGAAATCGAAACCGGGGTTGCGATGATAGTGGCCGGCGTCGGTACGATTGGTAGTGAGCGAACAATAGCCTTGGATTGGCTGGTGGTCTGGTAGGGGTAGGGGTGAGTGGGCGTTTTGATTAAAACTCTATTCTCGTCTAATGTCTAAGTTAGCTGAGTTTTAGAGTTACGGTTTCTTTTACGGGAACCTTAATTACATTCTAAGTACCTTCTTGTTATCCATCCATAGTGGGGGAGTGGTGGAGTGACCTTTGTTTCACCTATGTGATCAAAGGTTCGATCCCCACTTCCAACATTTATGGTTTGGTATCCGAGTGAAGATCGAATACGGGTGGCGCCGGTTCGAATATGAAGGGCGGCGGTTTTACCGAGTTCTATAACACTGTCGTGCCTTCGGGCGGGTGGGGCTCGGGTTTTCGCGCATCGGGAGAAAGCGGGGGCTGCTGGAGGTCGAGTAGTCGATTCTTGGGCATGGCGCCCCGCAAGGGTGCTTGCCACACAATTGTTCGCCGATCAAAAAAAAATACCTTCTTGTTCAACAAGGAGTTACATTTAATTAAGCTTTTATTAAATAACATCCATTTGACTTTTAAAATTAACTAATTATTGATTAGTTTTTTTTTTTTTAAAGAGAATTTCATTAAACACAAACTCGCAGGGCCTCAAAACAAGGACCTACGAACAAACAAAGCGAAAGACCATCAGACCAAAGGATACATACACCAAGTTTTCCTATCCAACTCTTTCCACCTAGACCTATTACGAATCCAAAAAAACGACATCGACTTAATGTTTTCCATAATATGAAAAGGTCTTCGCCTTTTGTTGTTAAAGATCCGATCATTATGTTCGTTCCACAACGCCCACAAAGCTGTATAAACAATACCACTTAAGATGAACTTCCTATCTTTAGACAACGACTGGGATTCCGGCAAACGAAGAATGTCCGGGATATCAAAAAAGAACGTGTGGCTAAGCTTGCACCAATCTTCCAAACGAAACCACACTTCATGCGAGTAAGGGCAACCTGTAAAGATGTGTAACGTCGTCTCCAACTCCACTTGACAAAAATTGCAAACTGTCTGTTGTACATTTACACCACGTTTAATAAGTTCCGACGTCGTTGGGATGCGATTACGAGCGACCCTCCACACCATAATCTTGCACTTAAGCGGAACCCATCCCTTTCATTTGATCATAGAATGATTGTTGTCTGAAGAATTGTTGGACAATATTCTTTTAGCCGAAGCAACAGTAAAGCAACCATCCTTCTCCTTTGTCCATTTCCATGAGTCTTGTCCACCTTGCCATTCGAAATCGTGAATATCACTAAGTAATTGAAATAGCTCCGCAACCTGTTCATATGAAGAAGGACTATATCTCCAATCCCAAACCATGGTTTTGATGTTATTTTCACAACGAATCCTGCTCGCTACCTTAACCCATTTATTTTTTTCAAGTCTAAATAGGTTAGGGTATATATTGCGAAGAGGGACGTCTCGTAACCAAGGGTCTCCCCAGAAGTTTATAGAATGCCCATCTCCAAGAACCCCCATAAAAAACGATTTTAGCGACAAGCCATTAGAGACTTTTGTATCGCCAATTTTTACTATGTATTTCCAACACCACTTGACGACGCGTTACAAGGCAACATCGCCCAAGGCCTACTCGAACCATGACACCCCATAATGATCTTTTTCCATAAAGTATTACCTTCTTTTTTAAATCTACACGTCCACTTTAATAATAAGGCGATATTTACCTTGTTTAACTTACAAATACTCAAACCTCCTTTCTTCTTTGGGGATGAGACGACATCCCAAGAAACCCATGATATTTTATTTTCGACGTTAGAACTGGCCCAAAGGAAACGCCTCATATACGACTTGATAGAATCTATAACGGCCTTAGGAGCTTTGTAAAGAGAAAAGTAATACACCGGTAAACTCTCAAGCACCGATTTAATCAACATCAACCGTCCGCCTATCGACAAATGCTTTGCTTTCCAAGACACCAAACTTCGTCTAATCACATCCATAACCGGTTCCAAATTTTTAACTTGCGTCATTTTGGCCCCAACTTGTATTTCGAGATAAGTAAATGGAAAACCACCACGCTTACAACCGAGGAAGTCCATCATGACGTCTACCTCGCAATCATCCGTACAAACACCATAAATATTAGACTTATGGAGATTTATCCGGAGACCCGAGCAAACATGGAAAATACGAAGAATTCTAGCAATACATTTGATATTATCATGGGGACCACTCCCCCATAATTAGAGCATCGTCCGCATAAAAAAGATGGGTCAAAACCGTTTCGTCTTGAGAAAGGCTAATACCTTTAAAAGCTCCGATCTCTTTAGCTTTATTAATAATCCATGACAAAGCTTCCATTACAATAAGAAAGAGAAAAGGCGAAAGGGGATCGCCTTGTCGAAGGCCCTTCTCACACCGAAAGTCAAAAGTAGGAGAACCGTTGACCAATACCGCGACTCTCGAAGAATGACAAATAACTTTAATCCAATCACACCACCTACGCGGGAAACCCATTTAAGCCATGATAGAAATCAAAAAATTCCAATTAACATTGTCGTAGGCCTTTTCAAAATCTATTTTCAACATAAACGCCTTCCTGTTTCTTTTCCTCAACCACGCTAAGACTTCGTTGACCATAAGAGGACCATCGAGGATAAATCGATCAGTAAGAAAAGCCGATTGAGTTTTTGATATAACCTGTCCCATCTCCCTTTTGATACGATTTAGAAATAACTTTGCTAACCATACCGATTAGGGTAATAGGCCTATAATCTTTAACCCCCAAAGGAGTTTTAACCTTTGGGATTAAGGTGATGAAAGAAGACCCACACCCTGCACTGATAGTACCTGTATCATAAAACTCTGCCATAATTTTATAAAAGTCCTCCTCGAATAAATCCCAAAAATGCTTGACGAACCGGAAATTAAACCCATCATACCTTTAGGGCTCTGTTGTCAAAGCCCACTCAGGCACACACCTAGGCCCAGCATAACCTTCTCGCTTCGCTTCAAAAGCCCTCGTTTCAGGTCCTCAAACGCATTTTTCAGGCCATGTTCCGACGGAATTCCGGCGAACAATTGTCTGAACAGATCTGAAACAAATATACTAGCCCTAAACAAGCGTATAATCAGCCTAAAAGAACCTAAACAAACCATAAAGAATCCTAAAGCATGTTTAACTCCTAAAATTGTATTTTATACTATGTGTCTCGCTTAAAAAACTCTTGATTTTTCAGCGCCTTGAACTAAGGCCCAAGACTCACCATTAGCGCCTTTAGTGCGTCTTTCGTCTTTAATAGGTATGCTTTAGGGTTATTTAAAAGTAAAAGCCAAGCATAAAGTTTGTTTTGGATGTTAGTATAAACTTATAGAGATTTTTGTAAACATCATTTGAATAGCACAAATATGAGGTAAATTAATTATATATGTATATATGTATGTATTAATTTAGAATGACATGAATAGTACTAGCCCTTCAAATTTGGTTGAGAGGCTGTGCTAATTTTATATTTTTTTTTCTTTATAGCGTGTTATTTTATAATAAATAATTAAATATAAATTGTTTCATATTGAAATACAACTTGATTTAGTGGTGGAGTGATTTGAGGTTTATTCCTTGTACATGAGGTTACAGATTCGAGGCGGGTGGAATGCATTTATTTACATTAATGGTATCCACCCCTTCTCATTGGTTGAGAGGGGTGGTGCAAATTTTATAATTTTTTTCTATTACAGAACGTTATCTAATACGAGTAATAAATATATATAGTTTCATACTAAAACACAACTTGGGTTGGTGGTGGAGTGGTTTGAGGTGCATTTATCTTACATCAGATCATAAGTTTGAGACCGGTTGGGGGGGGGGGGGGGGCTTCCTTTTTTTTCATTTATACAACGTTATTTCATATTATACATAATTGAATTGGGAATAAAAGACAAATTGGGTTGGTGTTATAGTGGTTTAAGGTCCATTTATCTAAGGAGATCACAAGTTCTAGACTTGGTTTGGGTAATTATTTTTCCATACATTTTTTGTTGTTGTCTAGGCTATTATTGTCGCATTTGTACCCTAATAAATTAAAATAATAATGACAGCGTACTCAACGTGAGCGGAAACCCCACTAGCTATAATAAATAAAGGATCGATGGATAACATGTCACAACCACATGTTTAGTATTGAAAAGTACTAGATAAAATTTCGCAATAAATTTAAAATTCGAGTCTTTAAACGGTGGGTGTTATATGATGACATTTTCAGTTTTGTATAATACAAACTAGCAAACTTCTCTCGCGTTCGCTCTCATTTTATTATGATACCAATGCGACAATGTTAGCCTAAGCGGCCACAAATTTTTTTTTGGAGAAAACAGTTGCCTCAAAACCAAGTCTCGAATCTAGCACCTCCCTTTATGAAAATGCACCTCAAACAACTATAAAACCAAACCAGTACACCATCAACCCAATTTGTGATTTCATATGAAACCAATCATACTTAACATTAAATAATGTTGTGGAAATGAAAAAAAATAAAATGCCACAACTTAGTCCCGAACATCTAACCTATCATTAGAGGAATGCACATCAAACCACTACACCACCAACCCATTTTGTGATTTCATAAGAAATCAATTCTATTTAGCATTCAATAATGTTGTGGAAACGAAAAATAAAATAAAATGCCACAACCCAGACTCAAACCTGTAACCTAAGGTTAGAGAAAGGCAGCTAAAAGCACTACACAACAAACCAAGTTTATGTTTTAATATGAAATCAATTATATTTAACATGAAATATTTGCTATGGAAATTACTATTCACCTCGTAATAATTTGTTAGATCTTATGGACAAATTTTAGGTAAGACATCAATGTGTCATGATATATAGACACTTTTTTTTTGAACGGATATATATAGACACTTGATTGTCTAAATCGGTGGAGAGAACGATAATGTGTATAGTTATAAAAAAAATTGGTCATCTATAATTTGTACTATTAACTTATTGGATTCTGGCATTCAACTTAGGTTAGGGGGGACGGGGCGCTACCAGAATTGGTCATGGGTATCCCACTACCAGCACGGTAACACCGCCGCCACCCATGCTGGTAGTGGTCCCGTAAACCAAATTCGGGTTCTAGTTACCGTGCTGGTTCACAGATGTGGCACAAACTTTCACACAATTTTATTCTTTTTTATGGTTTAGACTCTTCTTTCTCTCTCTCTATTCTTTAGCTGCAAAGGTTTTTTTTAACTCTGTTGAAAGCTTGAAGATGAAGATGGTTGATGTGCTAAAAGTAGTTTAATCAAAAATAACTAAATTAAACCTAAAACTAGACACCTAGTAATACTCTAGACTCTCTAAAACTAAACTACTGACAGGCAAGTGAACCTATCGACTCTAGTATAGCTAAAGTAAGTCCGGATATCGAACCCACGAGACTCTAATGGAAAACGAAAACTAGACTCGAAAACTTATCTAAAACTGAAATAAAACTATTTATTATTTTAGAGGGGGGGTTTTACTAAAAACTAAAGATGCAATAAAATAAAGAATAACTAAAATTAATTAAACTGAACTAAAAACGAGAACTGAGCTGAGTTGAATTCAGATATGACAAGACACTACCTAGACCAGACTCCTAACTATGCCTGATAAGCTTCTATGGTTATGGAACTGCTTTGGAACCGGGATCTTAAGATACTAAACATCAAGAATAAACTAGACACCCTCGACCCTTCTCAAGGGGATACCCTAGAATATTGTTGTGCTGTTAAACTACCGGTTGGAGTACAAACCCTCACAGGTTATCTAACTCTTATGATCGAGTACCCGCTAGACAATCTACCTCACAGCGCGAAAGCCTCAATACACTAGGTCTAAGGGGTAATTATTGAAGCCTAGATCTAACTTGATATGCAGGAGTTGAAAAGGAAACTAGACAGATCTTCTCATAAAGCCTCTAACCTAGCAATTTAACAACCTAGACATACCAACAAGCCCTCACCTCACAGCTATTGAACTTGGAAGAATACCTAAAATCTTCTAACCATCAAATATCACTCCTATGGTAAACTCGCGACTATTGACCATAAACTAGTTGCTACACAAAGTCTGTAACCTAACTAGCACTCATACATGAAAGACATTCACAAAAGTGCAAGTGGAGTGAATAAGTGACAATCAAAAAAAAATAAATACGCACACACACTAGATCTAGAGAAATCAAAATCTTTAATGAATCATAAATCCAAAACAAGTTCCAAAAACCATAGAAAACGCAAATCAAAACATAGTTATTTGTCTTAGTCTAGGTAGCTATAAGAGTTTAGCCACAAAACATCATCAAAACAGAGATTAAGAGGTTCATAATATCAATCAACATAAGTTTTGAATGAGAAAAACTAAGAAACAACTAAACCGAATGATTAACACCCGAGGAAGTCGATCCTTTAGCTTCAAATCTCGAACCTTGCCCTTTCCTTGCCTTGGAATCACCTTGAGCAGCTCTCTTTTCGTCCAAAAGTGCAGAATGAAGCTTAAAATTTCGTTCTAGGGTTTTAAAATGCGATTTGGGCTTGAAAAACACCATTTTGGACTTCCTGATGGCCATCGTGTCACGCGACGGGATTCTGGGTAAGTGGTCGCGTGACACGACAGGTTCTATCTGACGGGGGCATGCAAAGGGAGGCGCCGCGTGACACGACGGCATGCCAGAGAGTCTGTCGCGTGACACGACGGGGTGATTTTTCCAATTTTGTTTATTTTTATCTTCTCTTTCCACCTGCGACTCATCCGGGACCTCGTAAAGCACCGTTTATGCATAAATTTGCCTCTTTTGCCATCCGAATTCCTGTGACACATAAAATACTAAATAGAAACTGAAAAATATACATAAACGACACACACTGACTCGATAACGACTCAAAATATGTACAAATAACCGATGTATTTTGCAATACATCAAACATCCCCACACTTATCTTTTTTTCGTCCCTGAAAAAGAATTATGCTATGGAATCACAGTTAGGTTTACATCCAGTTTCAAAACATAGGTTACTTAATTAATAATCTACTAACGTGTTGATTGCGATTGCCGGTATATTGATCCTCTTAAACCCAAACCGGTTTCCAAGCCCCCTTTTTATTTATGTTAAGTTCATGTTAATTAGTCTATCTAGGGTCTCACTCAAAGGAAGCCACAGTTCCTCCTAATCCCGCCTCAAGCTTATGAAGCTAAAGGAACGACCAATTGACCATTTCCCAACCGTCTTATGTAGAAAACCAAGAGAATTTAAAATCACTTTTTTTTTTTCGTCATACTTAACTCAGAGGGTGTGGGCAATCCAAGTCGTTATCCCAGTGGCCAGGCACCTTAAGCTTCAGCATTTTTTTTTCATCTCAGCATACTTAACTCAGAGGGTGTGGGCAATCCAAGTCGCTATCCCAGTGACCAGGCACCTTAAGCTTCAGCATTTTTTTTTTCATCTCAGCATACTTAACTCAGAGGGTGTGGCCAATCCAAGTCGCTATCCCAGTGACCAAGCACCTTAAGCTTCAGCATTTTTGCTTTGATTTCTAATTTTTTTTAAGTGATTAGAAATTCTAACGGTTTTCTACTTATAACGATGCTTCTTATACTATTTTTAGCGGTTTCGGTCTCCCCGTTTCTCCAAGATGAAAACCCACAAAATAGCCTAACATTAATTAATTTATTACTTTTCAAAGGAAACCTTTCTACCGGCCGAGCCTACCCACATATCCCAAATCAGACACGTTTTCAATCAATTTTAATCTCTTATTATACATACTATTTGAAAACCGGACACCTAACTTTACCTATCATCTTCCATATTTTATATAATGCAAACTTCAAAATCAGGGACATTTTTTCAAGTTTTCTTTTTTCTTTTTTTTTTTTGACTCAAACGACTTTATATATAAACTAAACAACAGTTTCTCATCCCCACACTTAAACTCTACATTGCCCTCAATGTAGGAATAGAAAACGACTCAAAACAAAATTAAAAAAAAAATTCCGAATACAAAAATAAAAAAACGAGGGCAAATTGAAAAGGACTTAGCTGGTTAATTTTTTTCGTAAGCTCCAACACTCTTGTCGAATCCAGCTCGATCGTATAGCATTTCATTCGCGATCGGCTCTGACACAATGGTAAACTCTGGGCTCGCCTTGATAAATGTTAACAGCTCCGGAATCGCCCGAATGGAAATTGAGTACGGGCGGTGCAATCCAAACCTGCAGAAACAAAGCAAAACAAAACCCGAGCATAATACCGACTCACGAAAAATAACTGACTCAACACAAAAATAAAAACCGACGACAAAGAAAAAAAAACTCATAAATAATTAATTTTTACAAACTCTACAAAGCCTCCCCACACTTAAACTTAATCAGGGGGCTTCTCTTTTATCTGGACCCTATCCAACCCATTTAGTTCCACCCGGTCCTTACTAATTAACAAAAATATACTTGTGGAATTGAAAAATATTGTATCGAATGTAAACGGGTCGGGCCACCAATATTTAAATATACCTGGACCAAACTTGATTCTTGTCATGTAATGTGAGGACTTGTCTCTGCAACTCTTGACCCTCAACCTGTGTTGGTCTAGGTGCCTCTTCGCCTTCTCCCGTGATTTTGTGTGATCAGGTGACACTCTATCTTCTAAAGTCTTCACGGGCCAGTAGTGGTGCTCTTCCTCTTCAACCACTTCTTCTTCAACTTCCTTTGGTGACTCTTTTATTTCCACAGTCGAGTACCCTTCCAATAATGCCTCTAAGATGTGGAGATCAACCGTTGGGTCAAAATCTCTGTCTATTTCTGGAATCGGCAAATCAACCAACTCGTCACCAAACTCTACCTCCCATGATGGTTCATTACTTACCTCATCTTCAACCATCACTACTTCCTCATCTGTTTCCTCTTCATCAGAGTCACTCCCGAAATCATATTTAGTAACCTGTGGCACCAGAGGTGGGACTAAGATGTCCATTATGGTCTCTGGCTCTAACCGTGACTAGGGGGAGCTCTACAAACTGGGTGCAGATAAACCGTTTCCATCTCCACTGGAGGCAGATTTGTTCCTGGGGAAGTGGGATTAACGGACCGGAGCCAACATGATGACCAAATAAGTTCCCATTTTTATCAAAGCAAGGAACCTTTAGAGCTATGGGATTTGGTCTATTTAGATGCTCGATTATAGCCTTACGTTCCCTATCTCGCTCTTCCCTGTATGATCTAAGCCATTCATCAAATTCCTCTTTCGTGTTCAGTTCTGTCCAATGATGCTGAAGGAAATATGGCCTGGTATACGTATTCGCACGGTAGCCTGGGGGATACCTCGATGCATTTGGGCATTTCACGGTAAAATGGGATCCTCCACAGATCTCACACATGATTAAATACAAAAAAAATAATATAATTATATAATAAAAATAAAAGACAGACTCAAAACAAACAACAAATAGCACGGATATAGCAGATAAGTGTAATCAAAGCTAGTAAACGCAATCGCCTAAGAGTCCCCGGCAACGACGCCAAAAACTTGATGTGCTAAAAGTAGTTTAATAAAAATAACTAAATTAAACCTAAAACTAGACACCTAGTAATACTCTAGACTCTCTAAAACTAAACTACTGACAGGCAAGTGAACCTATCGACTCTAGTATAGCTAAAGTAAGTCCGGATATCGAACCCACGAGACTCTAATGGAAAACGAAAACTAGACTCAAAAACTTATCTAAAACTGAAATAAAACTATTTATTATTTTAGAGGGGGGGTTTTACTAAAAACTAAAGATGCAATAAAATAAAGAATAACTAAAATTAATTAAACTGAACTAAAAACGAGAACTGAGCTGAGTTGAATTCAGATATGACAAGACACTACCTAGACCAGACTCCTAACTATGCCTGATAAGCTTCTATGGTTATGGAACTGCTTTGGAACCGGGATCTTAAGATACTAAACATCAAGAATAAACTAGACACCCTCGACCTTTCTCAAGGGGATACCCTAGAATATTGTTGTGCTGTTAAACTACCGGTTGGAGTACAAACCCTCACAGGTTATCTAACTTTTATGATCGAGTACCCGCTAGACAATCTACCTCACAGCGCGAAAGCCTCAATACACTAGGTGTAAGGGGTAATTATTGAAGCCTAGATCTAACTTGAAATGCAGGAGTTGAAAAGGAAACTAGACAGATCTTCTCACAAAGCCTCTAACCTAGCAATTTAACAACCTAGACATACCAACAAGCCCTCACCTCACAGCTATTGAACTTGGAAGAATACCTAAAATCTTCTAACCATCAAATATCACTCCTATGGTAAACTCGCGACTATTGACCATAAACTAGTTGCTACACAAAGTCTGCAACCTAACTAGCACTCATACATGAAAGACATTCACAAAAGTGCAAGTGGAGTGAATAAGTGACAATAAAAAAAATAAATACACACACACACTAGATCTAGAGAAATCAAAATCTTTAATGAATCATAAATCCAAAACAAGTTCCAAAAACCATAGAAAACGCAAATCAAAACATAGTTATTTGTCTTAGTCTAGGTAGCTATAAGAGTTTAGCCACAAAACATCATCAAAACAGAGATTAAGAGGTTCATAATATCAATCAACATAAGTTTTGAATGAGAAAAACTAAGAAACAACTAAACCGAATGATTAACACCCGAGGAAGTCGATCCTTTAGCTTCAAATCTCGAACCTTGCCCTTTCCTTGCCTTGGAATCACCTTGAGCAGCTCTCTTTTCGTCCAAAAGTGCAGAATGAAGCTTAAAATTTCGTTCTAGGGTTTTAAAATGCGATTTGGGCTTGAAAAACACCATTTTGGGCTTCCTGATGGCCATCGTGTCACGCGACGGGATTCTGGGTAAGTGGTCGCGTGACACGACAGGTTCTATCTGACGGGGGCATGCAAAGGGAGGCGCCGCGTGACACGACGGCATGCCAGAGAGTCTGTCGCGTGACACGACGGGGTGATTTTTCCAATTTTGTTTATTTTTATCTTCTCTTTCCACCTGCGACTCATCCGGGACCTCGTAAAGCACCGTTTATGCATAAATTTGCCTCTTTTGCCATCCGAATTCCTGTGACACATAAAATACTAAATAGAAACTGAAAAATATACATAAACGACACACACTGACTCGATAACGACTCAAAATATGTACAAATAACCGATGTATTTTGCAATACATCAATGGTGATAGATATAAGTTGTGTATGTATAGATGTGTGTATTGTGTGTGTGGAGTGTACAGAGAGAGAAAAAAAAAGTCACTAGTTTTCTTTGGACTTTTGTGCCTCCAACTTTCAATTTTTTAATTTTATTTTCTTTCTCAACGTGACTTACAAAAATCACTAGTTTTAATTTTTTATCTTTTTTATTATTATATATTATTATTATTACATATTATTATTATTATATGTGTGAATATAATTTATAGTTGGGTAAAGAATTAGTGTAATGCTGCCTACAAAAAAGTGTTTCAGTGAAGGAAATAAGTGAAGTGATGTGATAGTGCAGGATTGGTAGAAATCAGTGAAGTCAGAAGCAAATCAGTTGAGCGCCCCTTGTGCCCTTAAGTCATCAACAGGGTTAGTGTTTTGGCTTACGTGGCATCCTCAATCTGACGTGGTATGCTGACGTGACACCTACAATCTAACTGCGTTAGTGACTTAACCCAAAGTAGGTGTCAGAATCTAATAGGTTAATAGTACATGTTATATATGGTTAATTTTTTAGTTTTGAGAAACCAATTTCAAATAGTTAAGGTTATTAAAATCTGATTCCCTTTTTATATATGATTAACCATATTTATTAATTTATTTAGAATTTTTTTCGAAAGGCATATATACAGTTAACCAATTAGGTGGTTTGACTCGTATACCTAACTACAAATTTGCGTTATTTCAAACAACAATATGTTTTTATCATTTTTTTTTGAGAGATATGATTCTGACATTCAAATTCTGTTTTTTGATTTACGTGTTTCTTCGGAAGGAACATACAAACGAAATGTTATAGTCGATTCAAAAGACTACGGCCTACACTCTTTTTCTGTGACTATAAAATACAAAATTTGAGTCCTTGAACTTTATTACATTATAGGTTAAGATCACACACACATTGGAAAAAAATTACAAGTCGTAGAAAGAGTATCAAACAGACTCTCTTTGAACTCATTCAAGTAGCATTGAGTGTCTCATCAAACCCTCTGATCTTAGTTTTTATGTTTTCGGGGTTTTTTTTAGATTTTTAGCTTGTAGTTTTAAGAATTTGTGTTAAGTCATTGTATCTTTTATGTGTCATTGTGTCTTTTTTCTTATTTTCATTATTGTGTTATTTTTATGATTCATTGTGCCTTTTGTGTTATATTTTTGGCATTCTGACCCATGGTGTTATATTGCGTAACCTATTGTGTTTTTGTATGCTTCTCATACTTCTTATTTATTTTACATTGTATAGGATACTATTGTATTATCTTTATATCTTTTAATGGTACAAAAGAACCAACAAACCTTTTTAAAAATCTCAATAAAAATATCAGAGTAAACTACAATTTTTGTCCATGTGATTTAATCATTTTTGTCACTTTCATCCAAAACATTTATTTTATTGCATCTTGGCCCCTATGGTTTCAAAATCTTGTCGTTTTGATTCCCTACATTAACACCATCCATTTTAACGTTAAAGAAGGGCAGTTTTGTCCTTTTATAAAAAGGTTCACATATCATTTAGGGGCTGTTTGGTTGATTAAGTGTTGAATCATTAAAATGTTTGGATGGTTAAGAGACTCTGAATGATTAAGTGCAAAACATTTATTTTATTGCATCTTGGCCCCTATGGTTTCAAAATCTTGCCGTTTTGATTCCCTACGTTAACGCCATCCATTTTAACGTTAAAGGAGGGCAGTTTGGTCCTTTTATAAAAATGTTCACATATCATTTAGGGGTTGTTTGGTTGATTAAGTGTTAAATCATTACGAGGTTTGGATGGTTAAGAGGCTCTGAATGATTAAGGGGCTGTTTGGTTGATTAAGTGCTGAATCATTAAGATGTCTGAATGGTTAAGAGGTCTGTATGGTTAAGTGCTGAATCATTAAGTTGGACCTCTTAATGGTTAGTTTTCTTGTCCCACATTGGTATGAGAGTTTCATTAAGGTTCAGCCTAGTTTAGTGCTTAATGATTCAGTGCTTAATGGTTCAGCAACATCCCAAGTCTTAATGATTCAGCCTTAACCATTCCATTTAGAGGCTGAAACAAACGCGCTGAATGGTTAAGAGCCTCATTAAGAGGCTACCAAATAGCCCCTAAGTGCAGTTATGCACCAAGTCTGAATAGTTCAGCTCTTAACCATTCCATTCAGAACCTTTTTTAGGTTGAAACAAACTGTCTGAATGTTGAATCATTCAGCGCGAGCCTCATTAAGAGGCTACCAAACAAGCTCTTAGTCTCATTATTTCCTCCCTTAAACCAACTAACCAATTTCATCTTCAAACTTAAAAATTATGAGCAATAATCCTCATACTTTTAGTATAAATCTGCCCCTTTATATAACTAACTAGGTTAGAGCTCGTGTGGACACGCGGTTCAACCAATAACAGTACTTTAAAAGTTTTATATTTTAATTGAATATAAAATTGAACGTGTATACACACGAGAATAATAAAAAACTAAGAACTTTACCCGCGCACGTTGCGGCGGGGACACTTAGCAAAATTCAAATGGAGAACTCTAAGTAAAAACGTAAACCAAACTGAGTTTAGAGAACCAATATTTGTGGTCCTTGTAAATATCAAATGGATGGGTTATTGTTTGCCTTGCATGTGACGGTCTGTTACAGTTAACGACCATTATATGAAAATGATTATTTTTGTCTTTCAAACCAAATTTAAAGAATACATTTAGTTGAAGTGTACGTTAGAATTTATTATATTTCCTTCATATAAAGTATAAAGGTATTTTTATTATATTCTAATTGAAAAAAAAAGCTCTGTGTAGTTCAACACCCTTGAAACCTAATTCAACGCCTTAAATACTCCTCGTATTGGTCAATATGAGACGTATTGAAGTCAAAAGCTGCAAACAAACATCCCAGGGAATGTCAGACCTTAAGCCTCATACCGATATGCCTCGTTTGTCCAGGCCTTGACAGGTGCCTTGCGCAAAGTGGTGGCTTCACCAGGCTCCGTAGAAAGTTGGTTCAAACTACTTTTATTGCCGCGGTGTACCCTGCGGGTGGTCAAACCGTCCACTAGGCAGGAGCGGAGGTCTGGGACTAGGAAATCATTGCAGTGTAGCAGTATCCTACAATCGCTTTCTTTGTGGAAAGACGGTTCAGGGTTCGCAGATTTGGTTCCTTCTATCTTCGATTGCGCGGGGGGTGTTTCCTTTATCAAGCAGGAAGTAGGGGAGGAGTGAGGATACTGAAAACAGCCCCAATGTCAAACAGTGCATCCGGAAAGTAAGGGACGGTCATTTCACAGCTGCTGTCAAGGTGTTGTGTTCTAGTGGAGTTGCTCCTTTTGGGGATTCTACCATGAAAGCACTCATTGATAAACATCCGGTGTTGCATCCTCCGTCCTTGCCCTCTAACTCCGACATCATGCCCGCGCTAGTGTGTGTGTGTAAAATCATTACATTTTTTTAAAGTTTCGTATGTATTTCATTTATTAGAACTACCTGTGTAGTATACGGGTTCTAACCTAATGTAATATAAAATTACATTATTTGAACTACTCACTATTCTTTTATTAGTATGAATATGAAGGATCCAATTTTGTTAATAAATCATTATTTTTTTTGTTTGTTGTAATTAAAATTTAATACAAGTTTATTTAGTTAGATCCTATTGTTATTGAAGAAGAGCAAGTTGTTAAAGAAGAGCATGTGAAAAAGTAAAGAAGACAGAGAAGTAAGAAAAACAAAAAAGAGAAAACAAGGTGAATCAATAGTCAACCAAGGTGAAGAAGGTGGAGTTTCTTCACCTTATATTTCAATCTTTTGTCTTCAAATTCTTGAAACCTATCATCACCAACTGTTTGTTCAAATGCATCAGATACTCCAGACTTATGGATTACGCATGTGATATCACTGGCGCCGATACATCTGCTTCTGATCAGTCTAGTCCTATGACATCCTCCCATTCTGCGTTGGATGATTTGAGAGAAGTAACGAAATCGAAATCATCATCTAGAATATCATATCTCCTATTCTTTTAATGGCCTTTTCTTTTCCGGTAAACTTATAACACGGATTATAGTTTGGTATGGCATCATTGACTTGTGTGTTTTTGAAACTGAACCGGCTTGGCTGGTTAAACTTGTAACACGTTAATAGTTTGGTATGGCAATTGAACCGCTTTTGCTTCAAACCTAGTGGTTTTGCTTCGAATCAAGTTCACCCTTTAACCGGGCTGAACCACTCATAACCAGTTTTAGCCTAATATGAGGAAATTAACTATACTCATTTTAATTTATAGAATGGAAATGGCTGTAGATTTTCTTTCCTGGGTGGGTGTGGGACATCTTAAGTCAAAAACCAACTAAACATGCCACAAGAATATATGCAAAGCTATATAAACCACTAAGGGGGCAGGGCACTCCACGGGTAGGGGTTCTCGGCAACGGTTGTCGGGCGATAACACCGCGGCCACCTTGTCAGCACCATTAAAAAACCAGGTAGCTCGACAAGAGTAATTGAGCTACAATGGTTGAAAACATTCAAATTTTGACCGTTCTGACCTTTGATTGTGCATCAACGGTTGATTTTTTATTTTTTTAACCTATTTCACCGATATATAAAATAGTTTAATTGTGTTTTTTAGTTTAATTGTGATTTTTTAGTTTAGATTAAACCTCAATTTTCATCCCTGAGGTTTGTTAATTTTAGCGCTCTCAGCCCAATCGTTTCAAAATTGCATTTATCATCCAATAGTTTGCAAATTCTAACACTTTCGGTCCACCACTCTAACGACCATCCATTTCTCTGTTAACTTTTTGTGAAAAAATAAAAATTACCCTGCATATAAAAATCAAAATAAATACATATTAACCATTTATCAATCTTTTCCCTCTCTACACTCTCTTCTTATATCTTTAAATAATCACCTAAATTTCTTACCTTTTGTCTAGTTCATCCTGTATCCGTTGACCAAAATTTTCATGTTTCTCTCTCTCCAAAAATAACAGGGATGAGTGAAAAGGAGATGGGCTGGGTGGTGGCTACAAGTTGCGTGGTAGAGCAAGGAGGTAGTATGCACAGGGTAAAAAAAATGCCTACGGCGGAAGACGTGTGGCCCATAGATCAACATGGACGGAATCAAAATACCATTGTCAACCAACAAGACAAAAGTGTGGTTAAGAGTGTGATGGTGGTAACCATTTGTTCAGATTTTAAAGTGTGATGGTTCAGATCTGCAAACCGAACCAAAATCGACAAAATAGAATATCTTAGTTCTCATCTTTGGTGGTGAGGGACGATAGTGTGGTACGGTGGTGCCACAGGGTGGTTTAGGTGTGTTGCGGTGCGAAAACAGGGGTGGTGAGAGGTCTGGAGGTGCGGTGGTGGTGATATTGGTGCGATGAATATGGAGAAGGTTAGACCATACATCACCATGACAAGTGGCGGTCGATGGTGGAGGGTTAGGGTTCAGGTTTAGTGATATGGGTAGACACAGATGGGGGTGGTGGTCTTGGGTTGGTGGTGGCGACATGTTGTGGTGGTAAGTGGAATTAGAGAGAGGTGAGGAGAGGAAATGAGAGAGAAATGAAAGATATTTGTTATATATTGTTATTCATAATAAAATAATAAAACTTTTATAATCTAACAATTTCTATCCAGGGGTATTTTTGTCATTTCATAAAAACGTGAACAAAGAAATGGATGACCATTAGACTTGTGGATTAAAAGTGTTAGAATTTGTAAACTATTGGATGATAAATGCAATTTTTAAACTATTGGACCGAGAGTATTTTAATGAACACACCACAAAGACAGAAATTGAGGTTTACTCTTTAGTTTAAGTGTGTTTTTTCTAGTTTAATGCAATGTTTGTGGTTTTTTTTTGTTTTTATGTGATGTTTGTGTTTTATTAATATAAATGTATTTTTATTAAAGTTTATTTGTATTATCTAAATGAAAAATGATAAAAAGGTTCTTGGCAAAGTACCCTAGAGTACTGACAGTGATTTGGTGGTTCTATGGTACTTTGGAGTCTTTTTAACGTGACAGCGTATGAATGGTCAGGGCTAGGGTAACTATTATGAACATCACGCGATGTAAACAAGATAAACATGGAATTAAAATAGGGAATATGGAAGTCATGCAAAGGAATGTGGGATTGGGCAGTTGATTTCTCTTGTGTATGTACCAAATGATCTATAGGATATACAACACTAAGACATGTTACCCACCTATATATATGGTCATTTAGGTATTTGAAAAAAAAGTTTAACATAGATTACAATGTTTAAAGGAAGTAATTTCTCACACAAAATAGATATACATATTCATGGTTTATGGGCACACCAAAGTATATTGAACGATGATAAATGTTGTACTACATACCAAATTATTTATTACATCACCCGGTTCTTAAATCCGGTTTAACTGATGAACTAGTAAGACGACCACTTCGACAGTCTTTCCCGAAAACTTTGGTTTTTATTTCTTTTTAGATGGTTGCTACTGTTTGATTTTAGCTTATGATATTCATGTTTACCTTTTGTGTGCTATTATACCCTTGTAACAACAATATGAGCAGCTTATGATCTAGATTACTATATATATTTCACATCTGTTTTGATTTGAGTGTTGTGATCAGTGACTAATTCATAATTTTTTTTTCTAATGGTTTCATTGTTATTAAATATTCCAATTTCATAGAATCGGAAGTAAAAACTTTCCGGGTCAGTTCAACAATTCGGTCGAGAGGTCCATCATCATCACATAATAAAAAAATAAAAATACGATAAAATAATAAAAAAAACATGGTCATTAGATTCCTAGACTAATTAAACAAGCAACAATTCTAATTCAATAAACAAGAAAACTGTAAAATCATAAAACTAACCTCTTTGATTAGCTATCTTTGAGTCGACTTCGATCAGAATTTGGAAATCAAATTCGTCCATGACCTATTTGTACGTGATGCCTGCCTTATCCATATTGTCGTGAATCATGTGGACAGTTACGATCAATCTGATCATAATTGTTGAACTCTGGCACCGTAATTTTTTTCATTGTTTGTTGTATTTTGGTATTGGAAATGAGCTCAATGGTGGGAATGAGCTTGTAAATGGTTCTGTTTATATCAAAGTAGAAGTGAGCTCATTTAATTGGAATTGGGTTAGGTTTAATGTTAAATTAGTAATGTTATACTTCATGTAATAGGGTGAACTATAAAGGACCCTAGAGAGTTATAACGGGTAAACATCGAAAGTTTGTTTAAACTATTTTTTATTAGATTTGGGGTTAATGGATTATATATATTTTTAATTAATGAATGTAGTCACCGTCCAAAAAAATATAGTCGTCATTCGAAAAACGATGCATACATCTCAATATACGACCGACAAAATGTTGATGTCCCGTGATACGGTTGGATATACCTCTGCCCATGATGTTCATCTTTGTGTTATGAAGAAAGCTAAAATGTGTCTGATTTCTGAATTATGGACTTCAATAAATTATATCATATTGTCTTGAAAAAATAACAATGTTGTGGCTATTTGTCAACTGTTAAGCACTTATTTTGTAGGAATAGTTGCTTTTGAAACACGAAACTGTATATCTGGAACAATATTGGGTTAATAGATGTTGAGGTTATGCTCTTGCGTTATCTAGAAGTAGGTCTCTATCACAAATGACATGTTTAAGTCTTTGCAAATTAATACACATCTATTATTTGTGTATTTCCGATCTGTGAAGCTCACGGAAAATAACCTAGTAATATGTATTTACCAATAGTACATGAGTACTATTCACGTTTGTAATTGTTAGTTAAAGAACTTTTTACCAACTTCTATTACAAATAGTGTAAACACTTCATTAGAATAGTTATATTTGCCATGGCATTATAGCATAATGGCATTTTAAAAGTGAGATAAGGCTTAGGAACCATTTGTGCATGAGTCGCTTCCCACAAGGGGTTTTTCCCAAATTTATTGGGTTTCCTTATGAATGAATTGGTGTATAAACATTATTGTCCAGTGAAGATGTATATGATCAGGTGGTTCCGCTGGTGACACGATGATACTCTAATGATCCCAATTTAGCGTTAAAAAAGAACAATTACATTTATGGTATTTATGCACTCTGAATTATACGTGTATATGTATTTATTACACTTATATCTATATTATCTTATTAAGGAAGAGTGATGACTTATATAGTAATTTTCACTTTCGTACAACTTAAGATGCAACATTTACAACACATTTAAACAATAAATTTAAGGGTATTTTGTGGATGTTAGTGCCAATTAAGACACTTAAAAGGGTAATGTAGTAATTTTATCAAGGTTTTATAGTTAAAAGCTAAAACTTATCCCACATCTGCCCTTGTGTCACCCTACTGAAGAAACCTGTTTGTTTCAGTTATTGTTCACTGGAAAAATAATACCCTAAAGACGATCCTCTTTGTTGCCTCACTCATCACTCTCCCTTCCATCATCGGTTACAGGTAATTACTGCCCCTATCAATAACAAGCATTTAAAGTCATCAATTTTGCTTCATGCTTCACCCATTCAACTTATCATCAGCAAATGCAAGCTATATTGTCAAAAAAAAAAAAAAAACGGAAGCTCAATCATCAGGGCAATAATTTCAGTCAGTTTCACTCCCATCTCCCCTATAACCTGTCATGAAGCCAATGGAGAAACACCTTCAATCTGTCGCAGGTCAGTAGGGTTCCACCCTTTGGTTTCGAATATGGTTGCTGTTGATGATCGTTTTTTTTTAATTAGTACTCCTTATAGTTGTAATAATTATTGTGAAATTTTCTACAATGCTAGGGCTCTGAACTTCTACTCTTTAAATTTGAATTCCTTTTCTGGCCAGATTCAATTTGGTTATATGTATGTGTGTATGCAAGTGTGCTTTCGAAGCAAAATGCTCTTTAATGGATTTATTTATATGCAAAGTTGGGTTTCAGTTGATTATTTTTCATGGATTAAGGTTGTTTATAGTGAAATTTGGGAAGTAGATAAGGAAAGTGCAGGGGAGTTGGTGCTAAGACAAATAACAGGGGAATTTGTCATAATATTTTCTGTTTTAGGCCTTTACTTATTATTTTAAGTTGCTTTCATATATATTGACTTTGGTAAGGAGAAATTCTAGCTGCTTTCATTATTTTAAGTTATAAGTAGATTACCTATTTAGTTTTTTCTATAACTTAGCAAAGTTAAACTTCTTTAATCAATCTATACCTTTTTGTATGCAAACTTTTTTAATTAGTACTCCTTATAGTTGTAATAATTATTGTGAAATTTTCTACAATGCTAGGGCTCTGAACTTCTACTCTTTAAATTTGAATTCCTTTTCTGGCCAGATTCAATTTGGTTATATGTATGTGTGTATGCAAGTGTGCTTTCGAAGCAAAATGCTCTTTAATGGATTTATTTATATGCAAAGTTGGGTTTCAGTTGATTATTTTTCATGGATTAAGGTTGTTTATAGTGAAATTTGGGAAGTAGATAAGGAAAGTGCAGGGGAGTTGGTGCTAAGACAAATAACAGGGGAATTTGTCATAATATTTTCTGTTTTAGGCCTTTACTTATTATTTTAAGTTGCTTTCATATATATTGACTTTGGTAAGGAGAAATTCTAGCTGCTTTCATTATTTTAAGTTATAAGTAGATTACCTATTTAGTTTTTTCTATAACTTAGCAAAGTTAAACTTCTTTAATCAATCTATACCTTTTTGTATGCAAACTTTTTTAATTAGTACTCCTTATAGTTGTAATAATTATTGTGAAATTTTCTACAATGCTAGGGCTCTGAACTTCTACTCTTTAAATTTGAATTCCTTTTCTGGCCAGATTCAATTTGGTTATATGTATGTGTGTATGCAAGTGTGCTTTCGAAGCAAAATGCTCTTTAATGGATTTATTTATATGCAAAGTTGGGTTTCAGTTGATTATTTTTCATGGATTAAGGTTGTTTATAGTGAAATTTGGGAAGTAGATAAGGAAAGTGCAGGGGAGTTGGTGCTAAGACAAATAACAGGGGAATTTGTCATAATATTTTCTGTTTTAGGCCTTTACTTATTATTTTAAGTTGCTTTCATATATATTGACTTTGGTAAGGAGAAATTCTAGCTGCTTTCATTATTTTAAGTTATAAGTAGATTACCTATTTAGTTTTTTCTATAACTTAGCAAAGTTAAACTTCTTTAATCAATCTATACCTTTTTGTATGCAAACTTTTTTAATTAGTACTCCTTATAGTTGTAATAATTATTGTGAAATTTTCTACAATGCTAGGGCTCTGAACTTCTACTTTTTAAATTTGAATTCCTTTTCTTGCCAGATTCAATTTGGTTATATGTATGTGTGTATGCAAGTGTGCTTTCGAAGCAAAATGCTCTTTAATGGATTTATTTATATGCAAAGTTGGGTTTCAGTTGATTGTTTTTCATGGATTAAGGTTGTTTATAGTGAAATTTGGGAAGTAGATAAGGAAAGTGCAGGGGAGTTGGTGCTAAGACAAATAACAGGGGAATTTGTCATAATATTTTCTGTTTTAGGCCTTTACTTATTATTTTAAGTTGCTTTCATATATATTGACTTTGGTAAGGAGAAATTCTAGCTGCTTTCATTATTTTAAGTTATAAGTAGATTACCTATTTAGTTTTTTCTATAACTTAGCAAAGTTAAACTTCTTTAATCAATCTATACCTTTTTGTATGCAAACTGCATATCAGAAGAGTATCACACATCAACGACTCGACTTTTGCAAAGACTAGCAACTCAAGGAACCAAATTTGAACCCAAAGTTGTTGTTGGAGTCCAACAAAAGAATCCACAAGTTGAATGGTCAGTAATCGACTTACAAGATTACTGGTTCAAAAAACAATCAAAGCAACAAAAGTCAATTGTCAAAGTCGAGTCAAAAAGTTGCATTAGTTTTTGGTTTATCATAACCATCATCACACAAAAATGGGAAAGATAAGAGTGATTCTGATATGGGTACTCAAATCTTGCAATATTTCAAGAAAACACCATTGGGAACTGGAATTAAAAGAAAACAATGATGAAACCAACAAAAAGTCAACAGTATTAGGTTTGTCCATAAGGGAACAGTATTAGGCCATTGTATGTGTTGACTGATGAGTCAACAAAAAAGTCAAAGAGGAGGACAAATAAGGGACCAGTATTAGGCCATTGTATGTTGCCTTTTCTAGAGTAACTTCGCCTCATGCCGTAAAAGTTCTTATGTGTTCAGAAGAAGAAAATGCACCGAACTCAATAGAAAAACGTAATGTTCTCAGACTTCCTTAATCAGATAGACCTTGCATAGGTTTGTCCACGTATCGCAAATACGCATACAATATTATATGTATTCATACGACGACATTTCAACTGATAAGGGACATAACGTAGCTACTTTACTTTTCATTGTTTTTCAATTATAAATTCTGCATTTTTACCGCGCCTGTTAATGTGGCCTAGGTCTGTCTTCTTCATGTTAGACTTAATAACAATTGCATCAATTTTTATAAAACTGCACGAGATGATGAGAATTTGACCAACCTTTCCCTTATGTTATGAAACTATCATAGGGTATGTAGTTATGTATTTATATATATTTTTTTGTTTCACTTTTGGTATTATGCTGACTGTTTCTTGAACTTTCTAACAGCCAGCCTACATTATTCAGGAAAAAAAAGTTCACAATTAGATCCGGCGACACCACTGACCCAATCGAGGTGATAATGAACAGAAAATGGAAATGCTATCTTACTTTCCCTCGTATATTTAAATTTTCCAAGTTACAAGTGATTTTTAAGATAGGGTAAAATTATATAGGTTGACTTGAGGTTGAGGGTCAGGTTGTGTCATATATTGCAATTTGTAATGACGTTGTAATAACACAGATTGCAGGTTGTATTTTCTTGATTCCACCTACCATTTTATAACATATTGGTGCATTCACTTTTGCTCATATTAATTCTAGGCCAATGCCTATAACAATAATCCGTGAGATACCATACACGTACAAAAATCCCGTCGCATCGCGCGGGCCAACCGACTAGTGTTTTTTTATATATTTATGTTTGGAGACTTTGTGTGCACTTATTTTTTTATTCGTTTATTAGCGGAAAACGTGATATAATACGATCAACGTAAAATGTGTGTATATCTTTTTAGGCATATTTCGGTTTTTATATCGAGTGTCAGTCCCGGTGTCAGAGCGCACCAAACCTACTCATTGTCAACCGAAACCCCGCTGCGTAGCGCTAGTATTTTAACTAGTTATTATTATTATTAATCTCCTTGAATGAAAATAATGAGCTTTTTTAATAATATTTTATTTATCATTTAGTTTAATTTTTCATTAATAACTTGTGTTTGTTAACTTAAGTAAAAAAGTCTAAACACATACGTATATTTATTTGTTCTACAATCAGATATAAGTTTATCAATAACATAGTTTTATTAAAACTAAACTATTTTTTTGGTATCGTATACTATACCTGACACCGGTACCATAATTATATCCTACTTAATCGAAATAATACAATCCGAGCAACATTGGTATCAATACCCGTATTCATCTTTCGACAATAGAGTAAGTACTTCTAATTTTTAGGTGGTTTGTTACTATTATCTGCATTAAACAACTGTTTTGGAGAACGAAGTATGAAATTCATACTCCATTCTCCAAAACAGCTTATGAATAAACATATTTTACCAATATTTTCTACTAACATTTTTATCGAGTATCGAAATGTAGTGGACCAAGTAGATATTGTCCAAATAACATCGATACTAGTACATGCATTTGTTTCTATGATTTTCGGTTTCAATATGAGTCGATTTCGGTATTTTGGGTATTTTTAACATTGTAATTTTATAACTCTAAAACTTTTTGTTTATGTCTGTACAACTTTTATGTTCACGAGCTGAGCCGATCCGAACCGAACGGACCTTTGCTCATGTTTGGCTCATTTACAAACCGAATTGAGCTGAGGGTTCATTTACAACCGAGCCGAAAGGCCAGTGAACATATTCGAGCGCAAGTTTTTTTCGAGCGAGCGTCAAGCGAGAAACGAGTGGAGAGTAACTTGGACAACCAAGAAATTGGAATGTTTTCTTCCATGTTTTCGTTGTCGAGTGACAACTAAGGTCGAACTGTCCGAAGAAGACACTAATATTGAGGTTCGAGTGTCCGAGAATGAGGCTTAGGTTGAGGCTGGTGAGGCAATGAGCATACTACAGAGAACAGTAGTCGCATTGTGGCATAGGGTGTGTGACACCCGACAACTTCCGATCTACACTGACGTGATTTTTATGATTTCAAAATAAATATTTATTTCAAATATTGCTAATTATTAAGTTTCGGAAGTCTACTGACCGTTTTTACAATCGAAACTGCGACCGATTTAATTTACGCGATTTAAACGCGTGTTCTGAAAACACGCGTCGGATATCGAAAATAATTATATTTATGCTCGGTTTTGTATTTCGAACAAAACCGACTACTTTTTATAATTAATTAGTGGGCCTAGAATAGAAACCGAGACGTTTTACGTTTATACGGGTTCGATACGCGGTACAAGTCACCAACCAACAAACCCCAGGTATATAATCATCTTATTCTTCTTCTTCTTCTTCTTCTTCTTCTCATTTTCACCCAACACAAACCCTAACCACTCTCTCTCTCTAAAACTCCCTCTCTCTCTCTCTCGGGTTCTCTCTCTACCCCTCACCCTCGTTCCTCTCTCCTCCTCCTCCTTGTAGCAGAGCCGGCCGACCACCATGGAGATGGTGGCGGCGGCGTGGTGGTCCGAGAAGCCCCAAACGGGCAGATGCAGGGGCGGCAGCCTCTTAAAGCCCGATTAGGGCTGAGGTAGTGGTGGTTTCATTGGGTTGGTTGTGCTCTTTGGTGGTTTTAGTGTCGGGTTACAGATCTGGTTGTGGGTTGGTGGTGACGGTCGCAGGTGGTGGTTGGTCGAGCAAAGGTGGAGATGGTGACGGACATGGTAGAGGTTCGTGGTGGTGATGGCTGTAGCGGTGGTGGTTCTGTTGGTTACGAGTGGTGCTCGGGTCAGATCCGGGTCTGAATAAGGTTTGGTTCAGTTTGGGAGTTTGGAGCTCGGTTAGAAGCGGTTTCGGGTCAGACTTGGTACAGGTTCGTTTTGGAAGGTTTCGGGCTATGTTGGTTTAACCCGAGTAAGATATGGTTCAGTTTGGGTTCGGTCGGATCTGGTCAACCCGGGTCAAACGGGTCAGATCTGGTCAAGGTGCATTCGGTCCAGTCAAGCTTCGGTCAAACCTGGTCAACAGGTCAACGTTCCAGTCTACACGTAGTTTGAGGTGGCTCCGGGTTACGCGCTGTGATTCGGTATACTTACATTCGTATTTTAACTATAGATATCGTATATTCATAAATTTACATATTTATAAATATTATTATATTTATGAATATTATAAATTTATAAATATATTGGTATGGATGAATTAGTTTTAACTCGCGGACGAACCGAATAATAATAATAAACGGTAACTATATATTATATCGGACGATTGGTATTGGATATAAAAGGCGTGACTTATAAAAATCGTTATCGGACTAAATTGGTTGGACTATAATATATATATTGTTTCGTGTATTTATATAAATACAAATAAGTAGTTTATATATGAAAAGTTGTCGAAAGGTATAAGTCTTGTATTGGATATTGATTCTTGGGAAAATTGTAGGCGACTTGTGTCGCCTGGTTTGTACAAAAACAGAGGAAACTCTGCCCAAATTTTTATAAAATCCACGGCGCAACGAAAATAGAATTGTCGCATATTTTAATAAATGAAGTTCCCTAAGTGTCGTGATAAGTGTAGTTATGCAAAGTAGTGACGTTTTGACAAAAGGTACGTTTAACAATAATAAGTAAATCCCGGACAATATTTTGAAAACATATTATATATAGTTTCGCCGAACGTCAAGTATGACGAGTTTTCGAAAGGTTTTCGGTATCTAAATAATGTTTATTGTTTGGATTTAAAAATATGTATATATTTTACTTGGAAACTATTTTTGCAAAAAGAAAAGTTTTGAATAACTTAAATGTTCGGATTTGGAAAAGAGGTGATATTGTTATTGATCGGATTTAAATAACTATACTTACATTTTTATCAAAGGGCATTTTTCCAAAAATATAATTATATAAGATAGATACATTTATACGAATTACAAAATGAGCTACGACTCAAGATAAGTTATACGTTTCGTAGTATTAGTCCAACGTGGTGTACACTCGAATAGTGACAAGTGCGCAACTTGGGTACTATGTCGTGTGTTAACGCATAAGTAAGATAAGTCACGATCGGTTCGTCGAGTTAAAGTGTATTAGGACTCGAGATGATACACACGAGTCTAGATAGCCGGATAATAGGCTAGGTTTATATGTGTTAGACTTTAAGGTGTCCTTTGTTGGTTATAGGGCACGAGGAAGTCGGTCAAAGCTTCGGGCTTTGTTTGCTGGCTAAGCAAGGAGGTTAAGGTGAGTTCATGACCCCACTTTTTACTGTTTTATAAATGTTTTCGGGGGGAAGACATGCTTCTTTTATGAAAACCTGAGGAATTTAAAGCGAACAAGTTTTTGGGAAATGAAATGGGTGTGTGAGTGTCACAGCCCCACTTTTACTGTTTTGCCTTCGGGGGAGAAACATGCTACTTGCTTACTTATTAAAGGTCATGTTATACTATGGTTACTTCATGTTACTATACGGCTTTTTCGGAAAGTCCCGGGGGGAAACCATGAATGTGCGGGGATGCACAGCGAGGGAAATGTGGATAGATCTTTTGGGCCTCACAAACCCCACTCGACGGCGGGGCCGGGCGGGGTGCATATTGTCTCTAACTATCGGGTTATCGAGGCATCGGTAACCCAGTCATCTGGGCTGGATTCAACTTTTGGTACATGTTCAGTAATGGGTTCCCAACCGTAGTAGTAAAAACACTTAATGTCTAGCTAACGTTCTTATAACCTAGTAGTAACGGATATGATCTTTACAAACTTATAACAACTCTTTTGTAAAACTTATGAACTCACCAACTTTATGTTGACTTTTTAAGTATGTCCTTCAGGTTTAAACTTTGGTAGCGGCACGGTTGGAGTAGGTGACAGTTTGGGATCGGGGATCCTAGAGGTTAGAATTGGCGTTCAGAAAACCAAGGTCTTAGAAGCATCTTTCCGCTGCGTTGGCAAATGCACCAAACGTCACAACTAGGGGTGCAAACGAGCCGAGCCGCTCGCGAGCTACTCGAGCTCGGCTCGGTAAAAAGCTCGAAACGAGCCGAGCCTTATCGAGCTCGAGCCGAGCTTGAGCCTAAAATAAAGCTCGTTTATTTATCGAGCCCGAGCTCGAGCCTGACACATGAAGCTCGTTAGGCTCGTCGAGCCTTATCGAGCTTAGTGTATTATTATTTTTTTAAAAATATTTAACAATATTTACCATTCGTTTAAAGTTTTTAGTAAACGAGCTCGAGTTCGAGCCTCACTTATCGAGCTAACGAGCCTAAACGAACTATTATTTATATTATTTTTATTTAATATATAATTAATAGATAATAACGAGCCGAGCCCGAGCCGAGCTCGAGCTTGAGAAGTTACAAACGAGCCGAGCCTGAGCTTTGAAAACAAAGCTCGAATCGAGCCGAGCTCGAGCTCGAGCTTTTATAAGTTAATCGAGCTCGAGCTCGAGCCTGGTCGAGCTCGGGCTCGGCTCGGCTCGTTTGCACCCCTAGTCACAACCGACTAGGAAAAGTCGGGGTGTGACAGGGTGATATCAAGCGACGATTAGCGGCGGACGACTAATAACATAAAGAAATCAAGGCTGACACTTTAAGACTTAAGGTTTTACTATTAAACTTAATGTTAAATTTTTATTTGATAAAGCGGGCTAGTCATATTTTACTTGCATATATTGGGCCAAATGTTATATATAAACCTATAAATATTACTATGATTTGTGGGTATATATATAATAGATAAATGATAATTTATTCCAGCTAAACCGAGCCGAGCGGACTTTGCTCGGGCTTGGCTCGTTTACAAACCGAACCGATGGGCTCATTTACAACCGAGCGGGCGATCGAACAAGCATTTTTCAAGCATTTCCCGAATGAGCGGCGAGCGAGTCATGAACATCGAACGATTTGAACAGTGCTGTACTGAATTCTCAGGGCACCACGCGAAAGAATTCCACTTTTAGTATAAAAACTGAAAATGTAATATTTATATATATATATTAATTTACAAGTTGGTTATGCATTATGCTCTTGTACATCAAGCTTTAAAGGTGTATTGTGCATACAAGGGTTGTACTTGTACGTTTAGATGTTTGTACCCGCATTTGGATGTATTGCTCTCTCTCTCTCTCATCCTATCACTCACATCTCTACTCTTTTCTTTCTTTCTCTGTAAATATTGGGAAACCATCATCTCAGCCACCCAACCTTTGCATTAGAATGGATAGGGTTTGATGATGTTGCTTCCAGGGTGATGACAACTACCGGTGAAGCCATCAGGCGGTCGTCATGAATCCGGTAAGTGGTGACGACGATTGGTTGTTAATGTCTTCTTCTCCAGCGATGTAACCATGTTGTTACGTTGTGCTTTATATGTTTTCTTTGTAGTTGTAGGTTGTACACAAGGCTTTGTGTTTTGTATTTTTCTTCACAAAAATTTGGAATTGCCTTATCGACCTGTGTTATCTCTCTGTCTTCTTCCAAAGGTTACAAAAATCTGGATACACCATACCTGCTGTTGTTTGTCCCTAATTTTCTTGATGTTCGTAACAATCGTGTGCATAAGCTCCATCGCCATCGTTGTTCCCAATCATCACTACTGTTAGGGTTTGTCGCAGGCCGCTGTTAAGGTACAGAGTCTGAGCCACATGACTCCTGAAGCTGCTTACCGCCTTTATCCGCTGTTGGTCAGACGAAATCGCCGACATTTTTTACCGGATGTCAAGTAAGGTTTTTTGCTATTTGTTTTTGCTTCGGCTCGAGCTAATTTGCTGGTATGATTTAAGCGTCAAGAGTTGATTTTTATTGTCGTTTATGTGTACCCGTTTGGTTTGATTTAATTTGATATTGTTAAAATCTTACTAAAATTACGAAATTTACATAAGGTTGACTACTGTACAGATCTCGATTTGGAAAAAGGTAATGTGGGGTTGATGGGTTACAGGAAATCAGAAATTATAACCGAGAGTGTTAAGAGAGAGTTGGTTACATGTTTATTGTTTCTGTTAAATGGAAGGTTTCTTAATTTTTTTTGCAACTTTCAAACCTAATTTGAGTCTTTGGCTTTTATATTGTATCATTTATGCCTACTTTCATCTTTATGGATTCGATTTCTACTTTCATCCATTCTTTGGTATGACATAATCCTCTCAATTTAGGTTAGAAATTTATACAAAGTCAGATTGACTTTTAAAAAAGTCAACTTCCAAAATCTATTTAGAAGATCAGTTATGAAGCTAAAACACTTGACATTTACCTAACCCTTTTATCGTGACATTCATCATGTCTTCAAATCCAATTTTTTAGCATATTAAATTGTGGTCTCCATATCCTTTCAAATACTTGCTACAACTCCTAATAACATGACCTGGTTAAAATGGTCAAGGTCACAAATATCATGACAGAGAGTTGCAAAACTATTGCCACCCTGCTGCATTTCTCTTCTGCATAAAAGTTTGTTTTATATATAAATATACATTAGCAAAATCATGTGGAGTTTATTTAACTTTTAGGTAAATCAATGATAGTATAATATAAAAATTAAAGGATATTTCCTTTTCGATTAAGAATTAGGATTGTATATGTTTTCGCAAACTGCATAAATGTATGTTAACTTTCAGGTTAGGAATCAAGACCTTTGGCATGAGTTGTTTAATTATTCCTAGCTTTATACCGGTAATGTTCTTGAATTTAGTTTTGGCTCGGCTAATTACATCATCAATGTGTCTGGAAACTAATAATTAAATAAAGGATAAAAAATGTTGATTAGTGCAACTGTGCAAGAATACATGAGCTCAACCTCAACTCTCTCACACCTCTTTAGCAGGCTAAGACCCCCTTCAGTTTTTGTTTTCTCCCTCTTTTATTGTTTTTTATATGAGTTTTTTCGATGTTGGTGGCCATTTGCGATGGTGTGACATATTGACATTGATGCTTATTATGCGACCCGTCGCAACGCGCGGGGGATAAATTCTAGTTCATAAAAAGAAAGAATAACCATTGAAAGGAAGAACAAGGATTGAGTTATTGGGTTAGCTTGCCCACTCACTGCTTAGTTTAATAGTTCATGATTTTCTAAAGCAAGACAAAAATACAGGGAGTCCATACTAGACGGGCTAAAGCCCATATTCATTGTAGATTTCAAAAATAAAAAAATAATAATAATATTTAAAAAAAATTATTAAACCTATGTAGTTGATTAATAACAATGATTTATCGGATGTTTCGGTTCTTTTGATGGAAGTATAAGGGTATTATATATGATAACTGGTGTGGTTTATTAGAGGTTTAACGTCTAAGGGGTAGCGATTAACCCACAGGCTAAGGGTCTGTATGGTAGCGTCTTAATGAGGCTCTGAACCATTAAGCTCTTAATGGTTCAACATTTAGACTGTTTGTTTCAACATACAAAAAGGCTCTGAATGGAATGGTTAAGAGCTGAATCATTCAGACTTGGTGCATAGTTGAATCATTCAGCACTTAATAATTCAGAGCCTCTTAACCATTCAGACATCTTAATGATTCAACACTTAATCAACTAAACAGCCCCTAATCCAGGGATTTTTGTGAGGCAGTATAATATTATAATGCAGAATTCTTTGTATCTGTAATTGAAGGTACATATGTAATGATACGAAAAAGATTAATATGGACAATTTTAACATCTAGGAAAATCCCATATTGGTCGTTGTCAGGAGAAATACTTGGTTCAGAAGTAATCCAATGCCTCTTAATCACCAACGCATTTTGGACAAGTTAGGTTATAGAGCACATAAAAACTCCACGCTTAAGCGTGTTTAAGCAGAAGTAGTACAAGGATGGATTACCTCATGGACAGTCTCCACCGGGGCAAACCAAAAAAAAATCCGTGAGTTTCTGGGATGAGCAACCCATCATGAGCAAAGCGGACACTATTAATGGTGAGAGAGGCCGAATGTTACAACATGTGATTCTATCACATGTGTGATTTGTTTTTGTTTAGATTTTTTTTTTCAAATAATTTATTAAGAAATTATTAAGAAACAAAAAAATAATAAAAACTTAAAGAGAAATTATAAACACCACAACAAGAAGATTTCATAGAAATAGTTATGAAATAGTTCCATTAGTGCTACGAGGATTAAAGGAACAAATCAGTAGCAGAGGAGCACGTTGCATTGTGCACTAACGAGCCGAGGGCGGGAGAGAGCAGCCAGGCAAATGAAGACATACACTATCTCATTTGTCACATCATACTAGCCGACTACTCATGTGAGTCATGTAGGGTCATACGAATCATATGAGTTTATCAGTGATTAAATGATAGGTTTTACAAAGAAAAACCTACAAAATTTCAAGAATTCAAGATAAAGAAAGATCAAGCACAAAGCTTTGAAAATATTTTTCTTAATTCCCTTGAATGCTATTACACTATTAATGCCAAAACTGAAAACATAACGGTTGTATGGGAATGAGTAATTTTACATTCAATATTTATAAAGTTAACTTAAAAATCATGCAATAACCATAGGCTTCTTAAGTGTCTTCTTGGACCTATTGTTGAGCCTAGTAGTGGCAACGTATATCATTACATCAATTTTTTTTTATCAATCTAACATCATACAAACTGTAAAATTTAATGCTCATATGACTCATACGCCCATCATTCGTCGTGGCATATGGCCAATGTCGCCATCTTTTATATTGTCTGTCTGAAATCTGAACAACTTGTTTTTTTTTTTTTTTTTTTGAACGGCCAACTAACACCTTGTTATTCGTGTTTGTATAGTTGTGCCATAAATTTTTAATTGTAGCAAAATGTTATGCAGTTGGCCCCACTTCAAAAATTGAAAACTCAAAATGCTATGAACTTTAATTTGTTGTTTATATATGAGTCGTTGTTGTGTGTAGACCCAATTAAAGATGACAGATGGTAGTGTGTCCAAAATAGACTAAAAGTCTAGAAACAACTTGGTGTTTCCAGGACCAGGACCAAGAACAATCTATTGTGATGCGAGTTTTGGATAGGTTTTAGCCATTTGGTCCTTAACGACCGACTGGTTTCTAGGATATATTTTTGGTATTGATTTCTTTTAGTTCACCTTCAAACAAATTTATTTGATAAAAAAGTTAAATTTTTTTAATAAACTTATTATTAACACTATAACAACTTTAGATGAAGATATTAAAAGGATTAATATATACATAAATAATATAATTATAATTATAAAAATAGTTTTTAGCATCATCGTTATCATCATCATACTCGGTAAATCCAACTAATATCAAAACTAAGGTAGGGTCTGAGAAAAGCAAAATGTAGACAATCTTACCTCCACCTTATAGAAATAAAGAGGATGCTTCCAGTGAGACCCCTGGCTCAATTGTAGTTTTGTATCAAGCCTTAGATATAAGACACATAACACTCAACAGAAGCCGATTGGTGCATGTACCCCTTGCCTTTAGGCTACCAACGTTTCCACTTGATGCATGATTAACCAACTGCCGCTTTTAACATTATTTTCACGAAACTATTAAAGTAACTTTAAAATAAGTGCAATTTCACGTTTGCCCTTGAGGACCCACCCATATATATATAAATACTTTTTAGAAATATGTAGATATTTACGAAGAACACATTTATATAATACTAAAAACCAAAGCATTTGTGCAATGCTTGATCGTACCTTATGCTTTAGAGATGTTTTGTGCATAACATGTTTGTACTTATAGCTTTGTGGGTTATACCCACTAATTTATAATTCTTTTTTATTTTTTTATCTTTATTTTTAATACTTTTAACCCAAAGTTTTGTATATTTTATAATTTAACCCCATTTTTTTTCACTTTTAACTGTAATTCCTAATACTTTTCATCTTTTATATTTTTCGTGTCGGTTTAAATTTTGCGAGTTAACACACGGTAAGGCGCATGTGGTTTAGCGTTTTTACGTCTATTTTTCCATTCAAAATCATCTAATTAGCAAAGCTTTTATGCATTGAAGGGTTGTACTCCATGCATTGGGAGTTAAAAAAACAACTCATTGTGGTTTCTTATTGGTTTACATACTCCCATGGTCCTACCACTAGAGGTGCACAAACCAGGTTTTTCTAATACCCGGTTCCGGGTATGGAACCGGTTCCGGGTAGGGTCGGGAATTACTTTGATCAGGTATTGAAGGAACCGATTCCAGTTTCGGTTTCGGTAATACTCTAATTACCAAAACTTTTGTGCTTAGAGGGGTTGTACCCTATGCATAGGGGGTTTTTCAAAAAAAAAATTGATGTTGCACTTTTAGCCCAAATGTTTTTCTTTTTAATTTACTTTTAACACAAATATTTTCATCGTCTACAATTTAACACTAACAATTTTGATTTTCCACTTCTAACCCAAAACTTCTCATTTTTTTTTACTTTTAACGCTAAGATTTTTATCTTTTACAATTTAACCCTAACACTCTTTTTTCTTACAATTTTGGTCCACATAATTTTCATCTTACGCGATTTTTTCGTTTTAAGTTCCGTTCTAGAAAAGCCTAAGGTGAACTGGAATCGGTTCCTTCAATACCTTTGGCATTAACACGTCGCAACGAGCATGCGCGATTTTAAGATTTTACGCCTTCTTTTCATTCGGTGTTATTTGCCTTTTTTATTTATTGTACTTTTATGAGCTTTTTGGTGTTAGTGGTGGTGTGGCATTAGTGCTACTTGACATGGTTTTACACTCCCGCCGCAACGTGCGAGGGCTTAATACTAGTTATATTATAATTATAAATAACATAATAAATGAGTAAATGAATAGTGAAACATTAATGGTTTTTGTCTTTTTCAGTGTTTTTTTATACAACACACACACACACACACACACACACACACACACATATATATATATATATATATATATATATATATATATATATATATATATATATAGGGGAAAGTTCAATTGAGAACTCATAGTTAGGGAGAGAACTCGAGAACTCCTATTTAAATTAAGAAAAAAAATCATAACTCAAAATTTAAGTCAAAAACCAAAAATCTGGTTCGGAGCTTCTCTTTCCCACGTCATCCTCGTTCAGTAAAAAAATAAAAAAACATAATAAAAAAAAACAGGCGACTTCTAATGCATGTGTGTAGTAAATGTCTGGTTAGCTTTAGGGTTCAGTTTTTGGGTTTAGTTTTTGGGTTTAGTTTAGCTTTTAGGGTTAGTTTTTTTAAGTTTAGCTTGTAAGGTTTAGGTTTTTGGGGGTGGGGTGGGGTTGGTAGGGTAGGTTTAGGTTTTTGGGTAGGGGTTAGGTTTTTTTGGTGGGCGTTAGGTTTTTGGTTGTGGCAGGAGGGGCTTAGGTTTTTGGTAGGCGGTTGGTGGGGTGGGTTTAGGTTTTTGGGTGGGGGGTGGATGGTTGGTTTAGGTTTTTTGGGTCAACGATTTAGATTTTTTGGTGAAGGTGGGGGTGGGTGGGGTCGAATTAGGTTTTTGGGTGGGGGTAAGTTGGGGGGTGGGGGGTTTAGGCTTTTGGTTTATACTACACATGTGCAGTAGCGTTTTTTAGGTGTGTTTTTTTTTTCTGAACGGGTATGACGTGGGAAAGAGAAGCTCTGAACTAGTTTTCTATTTTTTTTACTTAAATTTTGAGTTATGATTTGTTTTTTTAGTTAGGAGTTATGGAGTGCTCTCCCTAAAATGAGTTCTCTATTGAACCATCCTCTCTCTCTCTCTATATATATATATACACACACACACACACACACATATGGTTTAATAAGAATTAACAAAATGTGGTAGCGGTGGAGTGGTTTGTGGGGCATGTGTCTTCTTTGAGGTCTTGGGTTTGAAACCCGTTTCAGTCTTTTTTTTACGACACACACACGCACACATATATATATGGTTTAATAATAATTAACAAAATGTGGTAGTGGTGGAGTGGTTTGTGGTGCATGTGTCTTCTTTGAGGTCTTGGGTTCAAAACCCGTTTCAGTCTTTTTTTTACAACACACACACACACACACACACACACACACACACACACACATATATATATATATACACACATATGGTTTAATAAGAATTAACAAAATATGGTAGTGGTGGAGTGGTTTGTGGTGCATGTGTCTTCTTTGAGTTCTTAGGTTCGAAACCCGTTTCAGTCTTTTTATTTACAAACATTTATTTATATATAAATAAATACATATGATTAAATAAGAATTAATAAAATGGGTTAGTGGTTAGGGGTGAGCATTTCGTGGTTCCGACCCACAGGAACCTTGGACCTTGACCTGTGAGAACCCTGGACCCGAACCTTTTTAAACATATGGGTCAATTTCCGGTTCTAGATTTATATGAATTATCGTTTCCGGGTCGGGTCGGTTCCAAACCCATGGTTCTAATATAAGAACCACACGAACCGTTTGTATTTATATTCAAAATAAAAATAAAAAATCTTTTTTAGTTTTTTCACTATTCGTTTTTACGTGTTATTGTAATCGATTTCATGTAATGTTAATACAATATTAAAAAATATTATTTATAAGAATAACATTGTATTTTTCGTAAAATATTTTTCGGCTTGATGTATATACATAGATGTGATATATTATATAATATATATTATATCCAAATTTGGAGTAAATATTTATGTACGTTGCTCTAACGTGTGTGTGTATTTATGATGTATACATAACAGATTTAGATAATATTTCGAGTGATGAGAATGACAAAACTGTTACGAAAACATAAGTCGGGAAACGAAAAGTGATTTAAAAAAGAAACACATGGGTTATTGTTAGAACAATATGGAGGAATTCTTTTATGAACATGGTAAAAGAATAGAAATATGTAATCCTCTAAAAGTGGCTATTACATTAAAAGGTTCTAGAGGGTCAGACCCTTTACCCAACCCATCAGAACCTTTAGGACCGGGAACCACAAAGTCTTTTAAGGTTCGGTTCGTGGTTCCTAATTTCCACAATAAAAGGGTATGTGGTTCTGGTGGGTCCGGGTCGGGTCGGTTCCGGACCCGTTGCATAGCCCTAGTAGTGGTAGAGTGGTTTGTGGTGCATGTATGTGCTTTGAGGTATTGGGTTCGAAACCTGTTTCAAACATGGGATTTTTTTCCCAACACTTATTTATTTATAAATACATATGATTCCATAAAAATTAACAAAAGGGATTGGTGGTAGAGTGGTTTGTGGTGCATTTGTGTGGTTTGAGGTCTCAGCTTTGAAACCGGTTTGAAACATGGGTTTTTTTTAATTTTTTTTACAAACACCTATTTATTAATAAATATATAGAGTGAATTACAGAAATCGCCATTTATGTTTGTATCGAATTACAAATCATGTCCTTTAATAAAATTTTTTGCAAAAACTGTACTTTATGTTTTCTAAATAGTACACGTTATATCCTTTAGGCTAAACCCAGTTTAAAAACTTGGTTATCTCTAAACACGTGCAACCCACGTAAGGGCAGTATTGTCATTTCACCCTAAAGGACCAGTTCTGAAATTAAACCCTCACCCTCACCTTCTAAAACCCCAATTCCTTCCCTTTCTTCCCTAATTCACCATTTCTGAAATTAGGGTTCACCCAAATCACGATTTGTAACAATGTTCTACCATTGTGGCAAAGAAGTTATAATCCTCACGTCGTGGACATCTCGCAACCCTGGACGACAATTTTATTCTTGTTCTAATCATCCTGGGCAACATGGATCACAACATCGATTCATTGACTGGTTTGATGTTAATGAGCCTTGTCAAATATGTTTGGACATCATCCCAGGGCTACTCAGAGCTAAAAATAATCTCGAAGAAGCTAACAACAATCTTGAGGAAGCAAACATAAATCTTCAACAAGCTAACAAGAATCTTCAACAAAGGGTCAATGACAGTCAAGTTACTGCAAGGAAATTGAAGAGGTGGTTGTTTATAAGCTGGATATGTTTCATATTATATGTAATTTATCGTTTTTAGAAGTTCTAATGGTTGAAGTTTATGATGTCAGTTGTAATGGTTGATGGTTGAGGTTTATGTGTAGTAAGTTGTAATGGTCATAATAGCAGTTTATGATGTCAATTGTAATGGTCCAAGTTATGTAATGCAAGTTCAAGTTTATGTTAAATTTTTGCTAAAATTATCATTGTGAAGAGTACAACCATCTGACCAAAACTCAAATAAAGATACCAAATATCAAATGCAAACCATTTGACCCAAACACAACTGCAAATAAAGATACCATATATCAACTGAGTAATAACCATAAACCCATATATCAACTGCATAATAACCATTCATAAAACAAAGTGCATAACTGCAGTACATAATAGGATATCAAAAGACATAGGTTCAGAACCATTTGACCCAAACACATAACCATAAGTTCAGACACAAAACATCAAACAAAAGTGCATAATAACAACCTAAACAAGACCCAACAGTTTTAAACCTACACAAAAGACTACTGACAAACAAAACACCAAACCAGTGAGCCAAAACAACACCAAACTAAGCACCTTGACCCTGCCCTTTGCATGTCCTCTTATTGTGGCCTGTGTTTCCACACTTGCCACACTTGCCACACTTGCCTTTAGTGTTTTTCTTGGACAACTTTCCACCTTTGGTCAAGTCTTCCACTTCCATAGCTGATCTCTTCCTTGCTTTCTTTGGCCTGCCCACTTGTTTATGATGTTTTGGTGGTAAAAGGGTTGTAGGAACTTGACATTTGACCCATAGACTCCTACCAATTATTGGGTTTACCTTATGATCATAAACTTGTTTCCACCTTTCCATTGTATATATAGGATTCACCCAACTTTCTAATGCACCAACCTTTGCCCATTAGTAGCCATGCACCAAATTGCAGCTACTGCATGTCTACATGGTATACCTATTAATAACATTTGATACAAAACAAGTTACAAATCATGAAAGATAATAATTAACATTTGGATCAAGACAATAACATACCACTGATCTCCCAAGCCCTGCAAGAACATGTCCTCTTAACCAAATCCACAACATGTGAATGATTTGGTTTCCCACTGACCTGATATATATCCCCACCATTCCATTGTACATGATAAAATGTTGCATCCTTCTTTATTGTCTCTAACTCATTTGTGGTATAGGGTGTAAGCAGCCCTTCACTTCTCTCTATATCCTTCAAAACAGTCACAATCCTTCTCATACAGTACTCTCTTATGTACTCAAGTGCAGAGATGATGGGCTTGTCCCTTCCTTCCACTATCTTGCTATTGTAAACCTCACACATGTTGTTAAGCATCACATCAGACAATGCCCTACCTGGGAATACATAATATTTCAGGAACCATAATATATAGAATACATAACAAAAAGTTGTGATACATAATATATAGGATAGAATTGTAGTTCATACCAGAAAGTGTGATCTAGACCAATGTAGATGTGGGATTTTTGACAACCATAAGTGGGCAGCCTTGTTGAATTTCTTCAGTTCATCCATTGCAGTTTTAAATTCAGGGACAGTTGTTGCTGAAGCACAGTTCCATAGATGTTGTTTGTATAGCTTGCTTCTAAAACTCCCTTTCATATTCTCATGAATATGTCTTAGATAATACATGTGCTCTGCACAAGGATACAACTTGCTAACAGCAGGAAGTAAGCCCTATCATCATGTAACACAAACAATTAGTAATGAATCGGCACATATATACAAGATATATACTGATGTATATGAACATATGTATAAGTATATACCTTTTGCCTATCAGAAATGAATGTAAAGTTTGAGTTGCTACCTAGCTCTAGATCATCCCCTAACAGATCTAGAAACCAACTCCATGAACTATAATTTTCTGCTTCTACAATTGCATAGCATAAAGGGTAGATGCCATTGTTGGGATCAATACCTACTACAGTAAGAATTTGACCTGGATATGGACCTTTCATGAATGCACCATCTAGACCTAACAAATCCCTTCCTATTGCCTTAAAGCCCTTCTTTAAAGCCCCTAAACAAACATATATTCTTTTGAATATTCTTGTTGGACAGTTTGCATTGTATTCTGGTTCCACCTCTATCTTGATAGTAGTATCTGGATTCTTGTCCTCCAGTTCAATGCAATAATCCCTAAGCAAAGCATATTGTGAAATGTATTCTCCTTCAGCCTTTTGCTTAGCTTTAGCTCTTGCCATGTATGCTTTCATCTTAGAAACCCCAACTTCAAATTTTCTTTGAAACTGTTCTTGAATAGCTCTGACTGGTATCTCAGGATTTTCTTCCACTTGTTCTAGCATTTGTTCAGATAAGAAAGTGGAAGTGCAGGCCCTAATATTTCTAGTTTGAAGGCATTTGTGTTCATTAATAAATGTACTCACCTTCCAAGATTCTTGCCCAGTAACTTTAGACACCAACAGTGCCCAAGGGCATTGATATTCCTCAGGTTTGTCTTTTTCCCTCTCCCACCAACATTGGCAGCTGCCTCTTTATCTTTAACAACTTTTCCATCTGGACCTTTCTGTTTATCAACCTTTTCATTTGGACCCTTCTGTTTATCAACCTTTTCATTTGGACCCTTCTGTTTTCCAACATTGACATCTGTCACCTTTCCTTTGCCTTTGCCTTTAACCACCTTTTTTGGACTGTTAACATGGACTCCATTAATATCAATATCAAAATCAGGTAATGGACCTTGACACACTGCCCTTAGCCTGGCCTTATCATCCTTTATTATTTTGATCATTCTTCTTGTTTCAACAGACAACTTTTTAATTAGTTTCTTAGCTTCAGCTTTAGTACCAAAGACCTGCCCTACATAAAAGTTTGCCATACTTTCATTTTCCCTATTTTCCTGTTCCCTTCTTATCTTATTTAAGGTGTGTTTCCTAATGCTTGAATCAAAACCATCAGAATCTGAGTCACTAGGAAATGCATCATTGTTTAACTTTTCTTCTGCTGTATCTACATGATGATGACTAAAGTTATTGTCATCCACTTCTAAGTCAATATTCATCATGTAGTCCCTCATATCAACTTCATAATCCACAAAAGCATTCTCTTCATCAACAATGAAATCAGTGTCTTCATCACTATCACCATTCACATGTTCATTGTCATCATCTTCTCTCATATCAACATCATCTTCTAACACATTATCTGTCCTAAAATGTTGTTCAAACTCAACCTCTTCAACCTCTGTCCTAGTTTGTTGTTCAAATTCAACCTCTGTCCTAGTCTGTTGTTTAAATTCAACCTCTGGCCTACTCTGTTCTTCCATTACATTAGACTGTCCTATACACTAGATGACCCTATCCCACTGGATTGCCCTGCCTCACTATTATGCACACTTTTAAACAAAGTTCTAGCTGGGATAATAACAAAAGGTCCACTTTCATCAATCTCTTCAATTGTTAGTGATCTTTTAGTTGGTGAAGCAAAAAAGGCCTTTATGTTCTTTAACCAATGTATGGTATACACATCAATGATCTTGTGCTCTACCACATATTGACCTAGTTTTAAAACATCCATGTATACACATCATCTAAGTTTTTTCTAGGTTCACAGAACTGGTAATATATGTGATCAGTAGCACAGTACCCTAACAAGCTCATCATAAGATCAACCTCATGTACTGAGAACAGGTCCACATCAATGAAGTCTACATAATGTACTTTACCTGCTACATAAGTACGACATGGAGGATTTGTTAACCTGCTACCATGATGCACCTTTAAGCTGATTACCGTATAGTTCAATAACATCATCGTTACAGAGAGTTTCTCGTAAATACTATCCTTCACCTTCGATTTCTCTAACCACCATTATTGAACGATCGAACGTTTGGGGTTTTTCAGGAGGAAGGGAAAAGTTAGGGATGATCTGAGCAACAAAGGGGGAAGACTGAGGGTTTTATTGGGATGGGAGGGTTCTATTCAGGTGTTCAGAGTGAAATGACAATACTGCCCTCACGTGGGTTGCACGTGTTCAGAGATAACCAAGTTTTTAAACTGGGTTTAGCCTAAAAGATATAACGTGTACCATTTAGAAAGCATAAAGTACAGTTTTTGTAATTTTTTTTATTAAATGACATGATTTGTAATTCGATACAAACATAAAGGACGATTTCGGCAATTCACTCAAATATATATGATTTCATAATAAGTCACAACATGGCTTGGTAGTCGGGTGCTTTGAGGCGCGCAAAGCGCGCCTTGAAACACACTAGTCTATATTAATGAAGGAACAGATAAACAGTGACTATATGCTAAGATACACCGGCACGTGGCGGTCAACAATTAGGCCACGTGACAAGAATAATTTTGTTTTTTTACTTCCATTCTTTTCGCTAACGACACTTTAGTTGTTTTAATATATATATATATATATATATATATTGGCCACTAACTTTTAGCTTTAAAATATATTGGCCACTAACTTTTACCTTAACTTTATTTTCTTCCAATTTGACCACCAAACTTAGACCACCAAACTTTTAGCTTAACTTTATTTTCTTCCAATTTAACCACCAAACTTTTAGCTTTTAGGATTTAAAACTTTGACCACCAAACGTTTAGCTTTTAAGATTTCAAACTTTGACCACCCAACTTTTTTTAAACTTGCATTGCACTTTGGCCACTAACTTTCTTACTAACCTATGTACTTTATTTTCTTCCAATTTGATCATCAAACTTTTAGCTTTTAGGGTTTAAAACTTTGACCACAAAACTTTTAGCTTTTAGGATTTCAAACTTTGACCACCCAACTTTTTTAAATTTGCATTGCACTTTGGCCACTAACTTTTTTACTAACCTATGTACTTTATTTTCTTCCAATTTGACCACCAAACTTTTAGCTTTTAGGATTTCAAACTTTGACCACCCAACTTTTTTAAACTTGCATTGCGCAGCAACATCCACCGCAACATCTTTTAGGTAAGTATTGACACATTTTTTTTCTAACTTTAACATCAAATAAAGCGTACTACTAAACATGTATGCACAACAGCCGCACCCGCAACGAAACGCGGACTACTAACACCTAGTTTTTCTAAAAGAAGCAACCAAGTGTCAACTCCCACATATCTACTTTATTTACCTCCTAACTTTTACCTACTTATTTCACTTCTCTTTCAATTCTCATCTATGAGTACAACCTTCAACATTCTTTTTTTTTTTCACACCTTCAATCATAAAAATTCTAAGCATTATCAATAATGCATTCAGTGCCGATAAAGTTTACAAAATTCCTTAAAACACCTCTTCTAAATGATGACCAACATATATTATTTATGGGTATATCCAAAATGCATCTTCAATCAATTTTTTATTTTGATTAATTTTATATAAAACGCGTGAAATGAAATTACAAGCCAAAGAGGGGTCTAGGTCTAACTAGCCAATAAGGAAACACAAAATTATAAACATAGGTCATGAAGATGGATACTTAAGTCTATTTAGTCCGCAACCGGGTTTTGATGATTGGAAGGCGGTCTTGGATGAGCAGAAGATTTTTCCTTAGAATTGTTAGAGATATCCTAAACCATTCTAATTTAATACAAAGATATGATAGGTTGGTTGAAAGGGATTTTCATCAATACATGATAGTACTTCTGCGATACGCTAATGGGTATATGGCACATCGAGTAATCCAATTCGACCAACACATACGAATGTGTGAAAGAACTGCGAATGAATGTCTACAAAACTTTTATAGGTTTGCTGAAGTTTCTACACATGTATATTTCAGAAAGCCGAACCCTAGTGACATACGATGGTTAGTTGGTTACTAGAGTACATACATCTTAGATGGTAGTGTGTAATATTTTATTAAAGACTAGTAGTGTGCCCGCGTGATGCGGCGGGGAACACAGCTACGTTTACGGGTATGCATAATTCGGTTCAATTCAGTTATTAGCCTCAACCAAAACCAAAGTCAACGGTTTAAATAATCTTATTAACCGATCGGTTAATTGGTTACGTTTATTTGATTAGAATGTCGTTTTTCATTCCGGTTAAGTTAATTTTGTTAATAGCCAAAACTAAACTATGGCCAAAGTATAAGTCTACCAAAGCATGGGCTTATTGCCCCATTCTATGATGTTATTTTATATTTGCATCGAACTTGTTTATGTAGTATTTATGTAGTATTGAATCATAGCTCGTTCCAAAAAGAGGCAACACGGTTAGGTTAAAAATGAAAGCAGGAAAGTGAGGAATGAAAATCGAATCGAATCGTGTAGTAACGGTGAAAGGTCGTACACCTGAATCGTAAAATCACGATCATCAAAGTCCAACTATCTTCTGTTGTGTTCTTGCTCTAATTCTTTTTAAAATTAAAATAAAAATCAAAATCTAAGGTGTTGTAGTTAGCGACTTAATTCGAAATCGTCAATCAAAGTTGTTAATTTGCTACGCATCCCTTGAAGGTAAATTGATAATCTATAACAATTACTACTCAACTGTTGATTTTTGCAGCCTACGAATTATACAGATAAAATATAACATAATGTGGATGTTAATTCATGTTTTAAATAAAATGACATGTCGTTACTGATATTTATATGTGATTAAAATAAAGATCGGAAATAAAAATTATGATTAAAATTTTGATATTCATATTATGTTTTAACTTTAGGATATTTTTGATGTCATATACTCTTTGTTTTGTTTACATCATCTATTTTTAGTTTTTAATAAATTAATTGGTATGATTCTGCTTATAATTGATTCGTTTTACAATTACAATTCACAATCCATTAACAACTATATATCCATTGCAGTCTGTAACTTTTAGCATCATCGTGCTAACCTAAGCATCAGGTTTGTCAAAATGTCATATTGAGAAAATAAGGAAATAAATGAACGTGTAAGCCGATTGGGTAAAGCTTCTTGTGTGTTATTGATTTATTATTCTTGCACCAACAAGGATGATTGAAGAAAAAATAGTCGACCTCCTAGTATGGATGTTAGACAATTGATCCACATGGTTGATCCTTCACCGATAAAGCTAGGGCTGAAATAAACCTGAAAGATAAGGTGTAGGGCAGGGAGTGTGCTACAATCGTAGACGTTTATAACAAAAATGGGTGATGTTGTATACTACAGTTGTAGCTTCTCGTTTTAGCAAAAAATGTCCTCATAAGGTGATCAAGACCCTCTTATATAGAAGTGACATATGTCAACATCACTAAACCCTAATCTAGTGGGCCGAGGCCCGATTAGGTTCTCCCTACCCTAATGCAAGTTAGTAATCATAATTAGGAAATAAATACTTAAATATGGAAATGGAATCAATACCGCCTTAATTGCTGAATGTATTCCTGGAAGGGACACATGTCATCTGTTGATTGGCCACGTGTCCTAAGCTTATGTCTAATCATGTGGAAAGGTAGTTGGTGGAGATATATGATGACGTGATATGCAATGTATCATTGGCGAACGTGTACAGGGTCCCTGTTGCACGTGTGACTTTTTGGCTCACGCGTACAATACACTACGCGCCCTGCCATTAGGTTGTAGAGGCACAAGGCCTGTGTTACGTTTCCAGATGTTTGCGCCCAGAGCTTCTTGGCACGGGACAATCCTTAGAAACGTGTGATTATGCTCTCCCAAGTGATCACTTTTGGGACTCGCGTTGTACGGGTTAGGCCAATCCATGTGAGGATTTGGTATCTAATCCCTTCAATGATATGTTTTTTTTTTACTGTGGTCTCTGTTATGCTAAAAGAGCATCAAATTTAAAATTTGCTTTTTGCCCCTAAAATGGCCGAGTCGGCCATGGTAAATCACATAGTACATCAACTTTTTAAAATTAAAAAAATATATATTAGCATTACTACTTAAATTAAAGAGAATAAAATTATGGTTTTTTATGATAATTTTTTTAAATTAACGTGTGAAAAAATTATGGTCGTTTAAAAATCGTGGGGGTAATTTCCTTAAATCAAGGAAACATGTAACTATTATTTTTTTGTCTAATTCGGTTCGTTTTTTCAGTTATTACTTAAACCTATCATTTCATTTTTTTATATAAAAAAACTACACCAATATTATACTCAAATTAAAAAGAATAAAATGCTCGTTTTATATGGTGTAATAATACTAAGAAAATATTCACACATGAAAAAGTTATGGACGTTTAAAAATCATTGGGGTAGTTTGGTTAAATTAAGGGTGCAATAGTGTACTTACTATTTAAATAAAAAAGTTGAGTAAAGATGGAGGAGCACATGTGTAAATATTTTTTAAAATACATGTTTGCCTTATAAAGTAGTTAATATCTGCATTGTGTTTTATAGTATAATCAATATACTTGTAAAACTTGAATTTTTAATTTATTATAAAAAAGTTTAGATGATTTCAGTTCGTTTTTGTTTTTTTCCTTTGTTTTCGTTTCGGTTATTTGCTTAACCATAACATACAATTTATAAAAATTAAAAAACTATAGCAATACTATACTCAAACTAAAGAGAATAAAATCTTCTTTTATACGGTGTAATAATAATAAGAAAATATTGTCGTCTTAAAAATTTATGAACGTTTAAACATCGTGGGGTAGTTGGTTAAAATAAAGGTGCAAAGGTGTAATTACTATTTATATAAACAGAAATTGAGTAACGTTGATGGGGCAAATATGTAAATATTGCATAAAATTATAATATAGTGTGGATAGATAAGGGGAGAAACTGTAACTAATAAGGGGTATATGTGCAAGTATGTTTGAAGAGACATAAATGCCTTTAAAAAGTGGTTACTACATGCATTATGTGTTGTACTTTAAGCATTTTTGGTTGTATTACTTAAAAATTAAGAGGTACTTATGAAATGCTTTATAAGATAGTATAGATGTACAGTGAATGAGATAGAGTATGCACAAGAATACTATCTTGGAATTATCTATTATATGGTTAGACCATGTGTAATGGGCATTATAGGGACATGAATAAGTATGATAATGTCTCAACACCATCCCCTTTGGCATTATATGGGCATTAAGAGGGTGGGCATTTCTAGTATAATGTTCAAATAGGATAAAAAATATGGAAAGTAATAAATAAAAAAGGCATTAAGTGGCTTTAACCATTACATATTTTTTTGAGGGGCCTTATGATAATGATGTGGCGGAAAATGCCCCTAAGAGGCATCAACCATTAGTTATGGTCTTAGCGTAGAGTGAGAAATTAATTTAGGAATATCTCAGTCGTTGAAACTCTTTCAAGATTTGTTCCTGATCATATAAACTCCAAGAATCTTCAGGAAGGTATTCTTTTGAGCGGTTATCTTTTTGGTCTGGTAGGATTACACATGTTCTCCCCTAACCGATTTTTTTTGCTTTCTCCTCCCCCACTATCCTAGGCCACCCATTATAAACCGTTCCACCACCATCGCAAGGAATGTTTGCTTTCTCTACATACGCTACTTTGGAATCGATTACAAGATTCTGCTCTAAATCAGTAGTCTAGATATCATATAAAGCCTTACCACACCATCATTGTTGAAGAAATTATATAGAAATCAACGGACCTCCCCCATAATCACCTTTGATCAGGTAATGAATTCTCAGTCGTATAAACTCTCAAAAACCTTCTGAAAGGTTTGTAGTTGGCAGATTTCTCCTTCCTCACTTGACGATCCTATTTTCTCAGCAGTCTCTCTCATACGCTCCTTCTCAATCGCCCTTCAACACTGATTATAAACCCGCCACCACCACCTTCACCAATAAACAAGTCGTCCCACTTCCTCTTAATCGCATAAGTGTGTTCATTCAAGACACTCACTGGTCCAGACCCAATTGCTATGTTGCACGGGAACTGGTACGGGAACGAGAAACGGGTACGGTACGGGAACGGAAAACGGCAAAACTCAAAAAATCAAGAAACGGGTATGGCACGGGTACAGAAATAAATACATAAAAATAATAAATATATATTAAAAAATATAGCTATTTATAATTTTTATATATATTTTAAAATGTTAATTTTATAGTTTATGTGTAGATTTATAAGTTTAAGAACAAAAGGTAAACTAGTAAAGATAGAGGGGGTTAAATGTTTAAACACAAACTTATTTTAAACTTTTTAAGTAAAATGTAAACTTATCCAAAGGCTCACACTTAACATAAGGTATTTTTTGGAAAACTTTAACTTCAATAAACAACGGCTAAGCCCAAGAAAACAAGGACCGCCAAAAACACCTACATCATATACAATGGATATTTACACCAATCCTTCCAATTAACCTCTAAACTCTTGGCTCTACTACGATAGCAAAGATACGAACACAATTTAATACCAACAATCATATCACTTAACATAATGTATTAAAGATCAATTATAAATAAACCATATTTATCATAAGAATATATATAAAAGAAATAATAGCATAAATATATCCGAAGAATTAAAATTATGAAAATATAAACTTACTTTTTGACTAAAGTGAGTTGTCAGTTTTGTTACGTACTGACTTTCTTCTTTAATAATTTATGCAAAAGAAACAATAAAATATAGTTTTATATTGACAAGGCATCTTCTTCTTTTTTTTTTTTTCTGTAAATATTAGGGTTCGACATTTTCACCGAAAACCAAAATGCCCGATCCTTATGTGGTGATTTTTAAAGATATTGTTTTTATATCATTGTGAAACGTTAATAAATCCTGAAGGAGCAGCCAATTTTGCAACGAAAACACCACAGAAACGTATTGGAAACTTGTCGGAAACGTCCCCATAACCGGAAGCTTGTCGGGGATACGTCGTTGACTTCTCGAATTGGTCACGGAATCGGATAGGAAACGCTTCCCCCCGTCCCCGTACACGTTTCCGTACCCTGCAGGTTTCGGGGACATGGTACGGCACCACCTTCACGTTTCCGAGCATCAGAGCCCAATTGCGAAGCCGATTCCGATCTGATTGGTACAATTCCAATAAATTTTGTTTCTACATAAAGAATATTAAAGTTTTTTCTATCTGTGCATTTCTCAGTTATACCTATTTTGGATGTACTGGTACAAACAGTGACGTGAGCAAAGTGGTCAAAAATTGAAACTCTACAAGAACATAATAGCAGCGGAGATTCCTAATATACCTAAGACCTAAGACCTAAGACCATATGTAGCGGGGGTTAAATTTAAGGCTTCAAATTGGGCAAATTGCGACACCTGGCAGTCCAGTCAGTATAAGGGCCTTAAAAGGAAATGGGGTGTAGTGTGGGCTTTAAATTTAAGGCCCCAATTATTATCATTAAAAAAAGTCCAAAAAACCACAACCACATACCTTCTTCTTCCTTTTTCATTCTTCTTCTTCTTCTGTCACACACACAAAAATCTGAAAAACCACCGTAACACCATCACCTTCACCACCGCCGTACACCATCACCGTCACCACCACCGTACACCATCACCACAAACCGATCACCATCACCAACTGCTGCTGTTGAGTCACACACAAACAACCCTCCAAACTGATCACCATCACCACCACCGTATAGGGATGGTAAAAAAAACCTGAGCATGACGGGTGTACCTGAAACCCGAAGCATTTGGGATGGGTATACCCGATACCCGACAGGTATGGAATGGGTTTGGTATTGAAAAAGAAAATTTCGCGGATATGGGACGGGTAGGTATTAGGTGATACCCAAACCGATTACCCGAAACTAAGTACCCGTTTACCCGAAACATGTACCCATAAATTTTTAAGTTATATATATTTCAATAACTATTTTTAGTAATGTTTCATTTTAGTAGATTTATTATTAGAAAAATAGACTTTTCTTTTAAAATTTATATTTTAATGACATTATTATTTATATTTATATTTATATGCTACAAAATATAAAAATATTTTTTAAATATATATTATAATATATGTTTACACTCTAAATATTTCAAAGATTTAGTATGGTGGTAATCATTAGTATGTTATTTATTACAATTTAATATATTATAGATTTCTAAAACATAAAAATAAAAAATAGTAAAAATATATAGATACATGCAAATACCAAACTGGTATACCCGAAACCTGTGGGTATGCTCTATACCCACGGGTAATGGGATGAGATTTTATAAACCGGTTATGCGTATGGTATTAGCTAAACCCGACCCATACCCGATCCGTTGCCATCCCTACAACCGTACACCATAACCACCAACGTAAACTTCCTCCTCCTCCTCATCCTTCTTCTTCTTCTTCTTCTTCTTCTCCTTCTCCTTTTCCTTCTCCTTCTCCTTCTCCTTCTCCTTCCTCTCTCTCTCTCTACAGAGCGTTTGTTGGATCAAAGAGTATTGAAACATTTTAACCTTAGTCTAATATCCTCTCTGCAACTTTTGTTTAAGTATAAGAAGTGCTAAAGAAGAAATTACAAAGTACTAAAGAAGAGCTGATGCTAAGACACAAGTGCTGAAGAGTAAAGTTCGAAAGATGAACCAGACAAACATCTGAAGAACAACTACTGAAGAGCAACATCTGAAGAATTAACTCATCATCAGTTCTAGTAGAAGCTTCCCACCGCCGCAATCTTCAACAGTTTATATTATAATTATATTTAATAGATATTTTGTACAAGTATCAATGCTACAGCCTGCTGTAGTATTATACTATTATATTTATACTTCCTATATACGTTTTGTAGTCTATAAATAGAAGGGTTCATACCTTCTATTTATTAACTTTGGAATATACAGACTTTGAATCAGAAATCCATTGTCCATCATATGAGAATTATTATCTGAATATATTCAACTGTTTAATAATTAACTGTTTAGATTCTCATATACACTTATTGCACTTTGGTTAATCATTTAAGGGGGAGCATTTACTGATATAAAAAGTGGACTGTTAACTTAGAACATTTATTATTCTGCTGTTCATTTTCTTAAAAATGGATCCTCATAACACTGGATCTGCAAATAAGCCTCCCATGCTAGTGAGAAATGAATTCAGTATCTAGCAAAGAAGGATGACACATACTTTATCACAACAAAACACTGCTTGTTGAAAAGTCTGTCATGTATGGACCCATAAACCATAACTTCAGATCTAGAAACTAAAGTTCAAAAAGAAAAAGAACCAAAGACTACACAGATTAAGATTTCCTAAAACTTGAGCTAGATGCCAAAGCTTTTTAATGTTGGTAATGGCTCTCCCAAATGAAATCTATGTTGGACTATTAACATTGTCAGAGTGCAAAAGAAACTTTGTGATTGTCTAAAAGAACAGTTTGGAGGAACTAATGAGGTGATTGCCAACACCAGAGAGATCTTAAGCTCAACAATATGAACTTTTACTCGTGTTATGGAGAAACTTTAACACAACAATTTGAAAGATTTTCTTCATTAATATCTGAGTTAAATTAAATGGTCAGACCTACTCAAATCCATCTATGTTGCATAGATCTTTAAGGTCTCTACCAGAAAAATGGAAACTTATTCCATAGTACTCAGGTGAAGTGCA
>JAUTDX010000790.1:0-99492 GCA_030844895.1 Ambrosia x helenae
GCCGAACCAAGCCGAGCATGCCTTTGTTCGTGCATGGCTCATTTACAAACCGAACCGAGCCGATCGGCTCATATACAACTGAGCGAAGATCGAGCGAGCGAGCATTTTTCGAGCATTTTCCGAATGAGAGTGACGAGCGATTCCACGAGCGGCGAGCGATTTGAACAGCCCTACTTAAAGGTGATATTCAAGGCACGTAGAAAGACATTGTTGTAAATGGAGAAAGGATTTCAAAAAACTAGGATTGAGTTATCAGTATGGCATTAAAGGGATCGTCGAGAATGGGATGAACATAATGTTTTGGATTGGCAATGGGTTTGATGAGGGTAATTTACTTGTGAAGTTTTCCAATATGTATTGAGTTATCAATATGTATTTTTTTTTACACAAATAAACATTTTTCATTAAAACAAATTACGAAAGTTACATTAATAATAGAAGGTAGACGGGCAACAAGCTGCGCCGCCACTCATTTATGAATTGCAAACCCTAGTCTACTAAAGACAAATCCTTGCCCCCCTGGGGAATGAATATTGCTGTGGACGACCCGTTGGACCCTGGTCAAGAAAGAATAGCTTCTGGCGTCAGGGAGCCAATATGTATTGTATTTAAATATTAAGATTTCAGCCATACATTCAAATCCAAATGAATATTTCATATTTTTAGACCCCCACAGAACATGGGTCTTGTAGATTGTTTATTACGAAACTCGTGCATTCAGCTTTTATGATGCAACTTTGTTTCCCATTCCCACTACAATTAAACATTCTTTTGGCACATTGAGATTTATCGATTATAGATTAGAATCATTAGATTTACAATCTGGCTCCATCGACAGGCAGATGGGTCAACTAGTTAAGTAGTATACAACCCATACACTAGTGGGCAAATCTCTAATAATGTTAACGAGCCTGTTTTAAGTGGGCCTTGAAAGAAGAGTATTAGGGCCTTAGGCTACAGCCTATAGGTGTTGCTGGTTGGCAATGGTACCCAAGTGAAGCTAAGTGAGGAGTGCACCGTCCCCCTTAGCTAAGGTTATAGTCCATAGTTTCACTCAAGCTGCACACTTTCATCCTCAGATATATGTCTATTAGATTTAAGCGTCTACTATATTTTTATTTTTTTAAATGACCATTTATTGTGTAATTTAAAAACAAGAAAAGTGAATGTTACATATACCAAATACCCCTCCATCATCATCGTCGTCGTCCTCATCATCATCTTCGTAGTTGTAAGTATTGTCACAACGACCACGTCCGGCGAGTTTATGGAGTTCACAACTGCAACCAAACGAGACAAGTTCGTACATTGAAACCCGTCAAGTTCTTACACAATCGTTGTCCACATTGGTTAAGGGGAACACATAAGGAGGATTAGGTAGACTAGGAACGTTGCGCACAGGGTTCACAACCACAATTCGCTACTATGGGGTCAGACGTGATATAAAAAACACCATAATTCGACTTACTTGGAGTTAGATGTTGGGGTAGGTTATGAAGCAGGGAAAATGCAAGAGCGTGGAGTAATGCAAGAGAAAAAAAGAGTTATTGAGAGATGAAAGAAGTAATAAGTTGTAAGAAAAGCTGACGCCTTTCAAATTATTATTAGGTTACTATTTCACTCCTTTTTGTTATTTTGTAGCTTTCTCTCTCTATAGTATTAGGTTGTTTGTTCATATATTGGCTGTTTTTGGAGCTGATGGTCTCTCTAGAAGCAATCTCTCTATCCCACGGATAGAGGTGTTGTTTGCATATATGATATATTCTCACTCTTTACTGATCGTTGCCAATAGCTTTGCTTACTATTTGTAGCTTATACCGGGTACGATTGTTGTTAGAGTTGCTTTTTAACCTTTTATTATAGACTTTTTTTATAATAATTTAACATAAAATGTTAACATGACCATCCAAGGACTGTTTCTTTAGTTTTCATACGCAAGGACGAAAGCATAATTTTAACATATCCCATTTCTATATCATATAATTCATTCTGAAAATATTTTATATGACACGACTTCATTATTATATATGCATTTACATCAGAGAAAAAACTCAAGTATTAGTGTATTACTATTCCTATATCTATCTGGATTTCTAGAAATATAAAAAGAAGTTTTCTAGAAATATAAAAAGAAAAATCACCTTTTTAATTGTTGAGTTTTCATCAGAAAGCCTGTATAGCCTGCCCTGGTTGAAACCGGCCACCTTGTTTACATATATATTTAAATAAATTACATAATAATATTCATTCCTTCTCCTTAAAATATACAAGTGATTCATATCTAGTCCCATACTACCAATTGTCACAATTGATATCATTTGTATCTTAGTCAAGTCAAAATCAAGGCAAGTTTGATACATCTTTGATACCTATCTCCTCGAAGACCCTGGTTCTCTCTTCAACTCATCTTTGTAGGTTTTGCTATGGCTTTTGGCCTCATTTTGGGATTTTTGGCCTGATTTAGTGAAGCTAGTTAGTCAAAGTCAACACTTGTTCGTTTGTGTAATGGAACCCATTCTTAATTTTAAAAAACTTAATACGGAGATACGAAAAAATTCAAATTTAAAAATTGTTCATGGTACCAATGCTACACTACAAAATAGTGGGTTTTGAGTGATTAAACATATCAATTATCATGGGTTTGAAATTGATTATACATGTAGATGTACGAATCAACTAGGGTCCGTGATGTTGACTAGTTTATGGTGTCGTCTAGTGCTTATGAGGTTATGGGTTGCAAACAATTGGTCCTGGCGATTTAGGGTTCGATCAGGACAACAAATGACGAACGACGACACTATGGTCAACAGTCCCATGATGATCCATTACTATATTTTAGTATTCTTTGAGATCCCAATATTTGGTTTGACATTTTAGAGACTGTTAGTAAAGTTTCTTAGTGTTAAAAAAAACTTATTAACTGCCACTAGTTAACAGTCAAAACGTTTCCTTTTGTATCTTAAGGACAACATGTTCAAGGGATTGACCTTTGTGGCTCATCTACTATCCCCACATGGTTAGACTGTGTGTTGTGGTCGGGGTTATCACCTGAATTCATCCAATAATGTTGCATCACCTTATGTTGACTAGGCACTGGATAAAGCTCTTGCTCACTCACTTGACCATGTTTTGGATAAAGCCCCTGCTCGCTCGCACCCCCTCAAATCGCAGACAAAATCTTGAATACAGCCCGTGAGCATGCTACCTTGGCTCGCTCGCACCCTCCGCTCACCCCACGTCGTTGTAGTGTTAGCGACCTATGTGGCTGCTAAGGTGGCTCGCACCCCCTCCTTATCCTACCACACCATAGTTTTAAAGCTAAAGCTTATTCAGATAACTGTCTTGATTCTTGTCACTCAACCACAACTATCACTATCGTTTTTTCCTTTAGTCTCATTAGTTGAAATTCCAATAAACAACATGCTATTGTTTTTTCTAACATTGAGGTTAAATACTGTTCCCTATCACATATTGTTGCTAAAGTTTGATCGCCAGTTCGAAACCGAGCCAAACTGGGTTTTACCGTAGTGGGTATTTGGGCGTGTGGGTTTTCCTCGAAACTAGTTGGCTTGGGTATGCATCCAACTCTAACCGTTACGATGATTGGTGAGGAGATGCATTTGCTCAATAGAGGGCATCCTAAGATGCTTATCCGATGATTTAGTTAGCATTCAAAAAAAAATATGTCTCTTACACACAGACTACACTTATTTAGTGGCAAACCTAGTATTTTTTTTTATTAGGTGAAAGTTAAACTACACACATTTTGAGATATGGTATGAATAATGTAAAGAATTTACAAGAAGCCCTCAGATGAAAATATAAACCAACACAACACTATTTGAAAACTGGACCGGACCGGACGGTCGGACCGGTTTTAAACCGGGTTCGGGGCCTGGACCGGATGTCTGGACCGCCATGCAAGGGAAACGACGTTGGACCGCTGAACCGGCCGGTCGGACCGGAAAAAATAGGGGTCGGACCGTTTTTTTTTTGGGTTTCGATGCATTTTTTGGCCCAGTTCATGAGACCGGTCGGACCGGTGAAGTGCTCAAGGATCCGGATCAACACCCGTCCGGTTCTGAAAACCTTGGTACCTAACCTAACAAGTACATATACTTGAGGGTCTCCAAGTTTCATTCCAAAAAAATTAAACTTGTTGGAAGATTCCAATTCCTTTCCAATCCAACGTCAATAAGTTGTGTTGTTGACCCGCTCCTCACCCGACCATCCAGCAAACACCCCTTAACGGCGTCCTGTGAACAACCAACTTATCTACACAACCTTCCTTCATTTTCTTTCTCCAATCATACATTCAATGCTCCTTTGAATTTTGTTTGACATTTTCCTCAGTTTTATCGACAATTTTTCTAAACTGATTTTGACCTGAAAATATACCAACTCTATTTATAATAACATTTTAGTTTTTCTTTCAAGTTTCATCCATTTGTTTTTGTTAATCAGAAGTTGAACTATTTATTATTATGCCGTTGAATTTATCTTTTTTCAAGAATATGTTTCAGGTTAGTTCACTTTTTTACTTTCTAGCTTTTCTCCTTTTTCATCTTTTTTTTTTTACTATTCCTCTTTGTATATATTATATTTTTTATTTTGAAGTGTTAATTTTAGTGATTAATCATAGTTTGTAATTGGTCTCATGATCTCAAGTTTTTCTCATATAACTAGGAGTTATGATCCTGTACTTGTACTCGTTCGTTTTAATCGTATAAATAGTTGATCAATAATAAATTAATAATAATAATAATAATAATAATCATACACTTAGTTAGGGATTTTCATTATTCTATACGTGTAACTAGATTATGTTTTATTTATTTATAAGTTACCGCTGCCATTGATCATTCGTCGTTGCGCCATCCTTTGTAGTCGTAGACTTGTTTTTAAAAAGCGCAAAGCACACACAAGCGATATGGTCTAAAATCAAGGCGTCGCATTACGTCACTGTCACACAAGCCGCAGTTCTTTTGCGCTTAAGCGAGCCTGGGGCGTGCTTTTTAAACCAAGACTCGTAGATCCATAGCTAATTTTTGTCGCCAAAATGTTTATCAGTTAGGATTTGTTATGCAGATACAGATTTGTTATCGTTATGATTAGTTTTCTTTGTACTTATATATTTTGTACTCCTATATACAGTCGATCAATAATATATACCATACAGAAATTTTATGATTCGACGCTTTTCAGCATTACATATAGTAAATAAATCTAAACGCTTACATCGCATAAGCGCTTACTTTTGGTATCTTTCTAAAGACATATGCTTTATGATCCAAATATGATCATGTACCAACTAGCAACTCTTTTACAACACATGACTATAACTGTATATCTATCTGTATGTATCTATATCTGCATATTACAGAATGGGCAGGATGGCCGAGCTCGGGAAGTTGATCTTGGGGCCTTCTACTTTAAATCTCATGAACTAAATTGGTAAAAAGTCACAAGCATGATTGGCTTATCCTCGTGCTGCTTGCAGCAATAGAAATTGGTTTAAATATTATACATCCGTTTTACCGGTTTGTGGGCAAAGATATGATGACAGATCTTAGATATCCAATGAAGGATAACACTGTTCCAATATGGTCTGTTCCTGTGAGTTCTTGCATCCTTTAGTCTGCAGATTTGTTATTTAATAATTGGTTTTATGCTTTTAGCTTAGACGTTGAATAGTTGTTTTTTGTTTCAACAGATTTATGCTGTGTTGCTGCCTATTGTTGTTTTCACCTTCTTTTACTTTAGGAGGAGAGATGTTCATGATCTGCACCATGCTATTCTAGGTACATTATGAGGGTGTTTGTGTGTAAGCCTGGAAACAGGTGGTCAGGTCGAGTAACGGGTCAAAACAGGGTCTGAGCAAAATGAGTGGGTCAGGGGGGGGGGGGGGGGGGGGGGGTTATGAGGAAAATGAGCTTGGGTCAAATTGGTCTACTTTAAAAAAAGTATCAATGGGGTTCGGTCAAAACGGGATCGGTTGAAATGAGTCATTTTACAAGGGTGTTTGATTGTATTTTGACAGTGATTACGCGATTATTTCATTCCTAAATACTCAGATAAATAAAAAAGAATATGTTGATGTTTCTGCAGGTCTCTTGTTTTCTGTTCTTATAACCGGAGTCATAACAGACGCTATAAAAGATGCAGTTGGAAGGCCACGACCTGATTTCTTTTGGCGTTGCTTTCCGGATGGAATAGATGTATATAACATTTTCCCACACTGCTAGTAACAATAAGTTATTTTTTTAGAACATTAATCTTTATCGTACTCTTGATATATGTTGCAGAATTATGACAAATGGGGTAATGTTATATGCCATGGTGACGACAAGGATATAAGAGAAGGCCATAAGAGTTTCCCTAGTGGCCATACTTCATGTAAGAAATGTCAATGATTTTTTAATGTTACTAATAGAAATGCTGACATGGGCGTGTTGGGTAACAGGTCAAAACACTGTAAATTTATTTATGCATGTTGAAATGGACCGGGCCAATCAAAAAACTTTTCTTGTCAAGAACATGTACCTTTTTTTATAAATAGTCATCATGCACTAGTCTAAAAGTTTACTTTGGGCGACTTTCGACGTGTCTAACCTGTCTATGTTGACTTTACCCGTTTGACCAATTAGAGATAGAACACACCTAAATATGGAGCATTGTATTTTCTGTAGATACTGATATCTTTTCCTACATTAATGACGTAATGTAAATCGACCCATCGACATTGATTAACTGTATCATTTTTGCAGGGTCTTTTGCAGGTCTTGGGTTTTTGGCATTGTATTTGTCGGCAAAAATTAAGTATTTGATCGTCGGGGGCATATAGCAAAACTATGCATTCTCTTTCTTCCATTGCTTATGGCATCTCTTGTTGCAGTTTCACGGTGGATGATTATTGGCACCACTGGCAAGATGTGTTTGCCGGCGGTATTTTAGGTTTGTCTAAAATTATAATCATTTAAAATTTGAGTTAACTGTTCGACTCGATTTTAAAGTTTGTTTTTTTTTCTTTTTCAGGTTTAGTTGTTGCCACAATGTGCTATCTGCAATTTTTTCCCAGCTCCTTATCATTCTGAAGGTAACATGTTTGGCATATTCATAAATGTTTTGTACCGAAAGCGGACAAGTTGTCAATTTAGTGATTCTACTTACTGAATTTTCAGGGTGGGGTCCGTATGCATATTTCCGAGCTTTAGAAGAGACGAATTCCGTTCAACAGTAGGTCACCCTGCAGATGGTGTCCATATGCAAGCTGTGGAGATTCCGGACTTACATCAACAATCTAGGCGTAATGGTAGTCACACATTCAGACAGGTTTCGCTCTCTGACTCGCTGCATGATGTAGAAGCGGGAAAAATGTGACCTTTGCATAATCTTTTATTCATATCATTAGGCGTTTTGATCGCATTTCCTTGTTCATAAAGCTGCCAGTTCCTGTATAAATTTCATCTAATCTTTGTAGTTGAGGGAAAACATAAGGCATTACATCATCTTCTAAATGCTGGACTTTTGTTACTAGAATGTGTGGACATGAAATGCTCAATGATGAAAATACAAATAAATACCTTTTTTCTAAAAAAAAAAAAAATTCCAACAATTTTTAGCCGGATTTGGTACAACGATATTCATTTATAATTGTGGTAAGACATAAAGTAGTTTTAATACAAGGCTGGCGGTTGCAAACGGGTTTAGCTGACTCAAGCTTGACAAGGCTTGGGCTTGAGCTTCACTCGAATACTTTTAACGTAAGCTTATGCTCAAGTTGATACTTTTAATGTAAGCTAATGCTCAATCACATAGCACATCCAAGTAGCATATATTATGCATGGTCAATAAGTGTTATGAGTTACATGTAATATACAAGTAGAGGGCTCAAGGTTGAAGGAAGTAAATAGCATTCACCAAATTATTGTAAGTGAGATAATTGAATTACACACAACAAAGAGAGGGTGAGGCTAACAAACATTTCCATAAAACATACTCATCCTCAAAACCATTTAACAATCTCTGCCGCTATTAGTTGGGTCTATAGAGAGTAACTACTTGAGCCGCACGATCACCTAATATGGTAAACAATCCTTTGTATGTATATAGCTTCACTTAGACAAAATAAGAATGGTACAAAGAACATACAACTGAACAACAATCACATACCTACTTACTTATCCAACTCTACAAAGATAGCTGTTACAGAAAATGTTAAAAAGTTGCAACAAATATTTGTTCTCAAGAAACACATGTGACGACGTCCAAGACATTAAAAGTAAAATGGTCCTATCAAAGTTACCATCATTAAGTAAACCCATGACATTTTCCAGATCAGATTGGCTCAGGTCGTTGCTGTAATTCTAGCATCCGAACCATCCAAGGGGACAACAGAGTTCTCAGGAAGTTGTATGTGTGCTAGACTCTCATTTTTTTCGGTTGCAAACTAGGGATGGAAAATCGACACTTGCTGGCCTAACATGTATTGAATTTGGATAGGAGCCGAGGTTTATGTGACCACTGCAACTAGCATAGACCACTGCAACTAGCATCTCTAAAGTTTCTATTTGCTAAACCACTAAATAAACAATTAACATCTATCCCCAGGTTGTTGTCTAGTGCCACAGTTAGCACCAACCTAAATGAGTCAAAAGCTTCTCTAAAAGCATTGATGTGACAAAATCTCACTTGTTGCTCGCTTCATTGCATTTCCCTAATCATGATCTGTGAGTTGAGTTTTAGTTCCTTGAATGAAGATACAAGTCAAGAATGGCGAAATCATCAAATATTACTAGTAAAGTGAGCAAGCCTAATGGTTGACAATTAAGTCTTGAGGAAATTTTGAGAATAGACTTATAAACACCACTGTAGAAAAGGGCTTTAGAAAGGGAAAATCATAAAAATAAACGTTTTAGCATCACAAATAGAATAAACATAGTTGGCGTTTAAACAATAGGGACTTGATACTTAAGAGGCTAATGTATCGTGTCTTTAATTGAACCAATTAAATAATGACACATAGTAGATCCCTTAATCCTAGCCGCTTCCAACTCACGTCTAAAATCTCAAACCTTTAGACGCAATCTCTATCTAAAGGTCTAAAATCTTTAACTTTTAGGCGCAGTCTCTATGTAAAGGTCTTAAATCTCTAGACTTTAGATCTCTAGACGCATAAAATCTCTAACCCAGAGGCGCCATCTAAGTTATGTTTAGAAGCCAACTCCACACTTTAGATGCGAACTATTGATTTTAGAGGCCAAGTCTGTTTCCCAAAGGCCAACTAGAGTCTGTTTCATAGGGATCACACAAACTAGCCTCTACACTTTTTCTTCGTGTCTAGGGTCTAGGATTCAGAGCCCTAAACATATGCGTCTAAAAATAGACGCAAGCCTTCAAAATGTTAGCAGCTAAGGGATTTTGTGTGGGTTAGAGGTTTGCTGAGGTGTCGTTGTCTAATTGGTTGAATGAAAGAGTCTGTACATTAGACTCTTAAGTGTGAAGTCCCTACTGTTTAGACGTCAACTATGTTATTGTAGCTTTTTGTGCTGGTCAAATGTTTATTTACGTGATTTTCCGTTTTACAAAAGACTTAAAATCTCTATTCTATTTAGAGGTGTTATGAGACTTAAAAACAACATTCAAGCTAGTGGGTCTTTCACTTGGGAGAATCGACTATAACGGGAGAGGAGGATCACCTTCTTTTCGTCATCAAATTTTAGGAGTTTTCTTCCATTTTCAAGACTTGAAATTTCAAAGTTTTTTTCACTGTTTTGGTGTTTTATCTACAATATTTCTTGCATTTGGTGTGTGTAAGATAGTTGATTTGGATTTTGGTGATTCTGCAAGCTGAGATTGCAGATTCAGCTTAGTTGGTAGAAAGAAATCACACAAGGCAGTCATGTGACAGGATATACAATCTCAGCTTGAGGATCTACATTTTTTTTTATAAAAGTTGGTAAACATGAATTTTGGTTTTAATCAAAAGTTTAGGTTGATGATTTTGTAGATTAGAAGCTGTGTACCTTTTCTAAAAAAGTTGGTAAACATGATTTTTGTTCACCTACATTGTCACGTTGTCTAACATTTTTCTAAATATGAATGATAATCTTTTTATGTCGACTTAGTGATTTAAAAACCAAATCAAACTCATTTTTATAACCTACCGCTAAATTATTTTAATCATGGAGCCACTACTTCTCCAAAAGCATGATGTGAGGAAATCTCATTTGCTTCCTGTGGCTCCATTGCATTTCCATAATCATGACCTATCAATGATATTTCAATTCCTTGACCATCACCATTGAAGTTTTCAATACCTAAAGGAGCCATTGCTTATCCAAATGTTAGAAAATCCCACTTGTTACATGTGGCTCCATTGTATTTTCATAACCCTGATGTATTAGTTGAATTTGAGTTCCTTGACCACCATCAGTTGAGTTTTCAACACCTAAAGTAGCAATTCCTTCTCCAAAAGCATGATGTGAAGAAATCTCGCTTGCTTCTTGTTGCTCCACTGCATTTCCATAATCATGACCTATGAGTCGAATATCAGTTCCTTGACCATCATTATTAGAGTATTCAACATCAAAAGGAGCAATTGCTTCTCCAAAAGATTTATGCGAGGACATACCACAAGTTATCTGCGTCTCCATTGCATTTTCATAATCATGACCTATAAGTTGAATTTCGGCACCTTGACCACCATTATTGGAGTTTTCAACACCTGGAGCCATTGGTTCTCCAAGATCATGATTTGAGGAAATCTTATTTGTTACATTTGGCTTCATTGCATTTCCATAATCATGTCCAATCGGTTGAGCTTCAATCTCTTGAGCACCACTGTTGGAGCTCTCAACCAACCTAAATCTATAATTAGTTTTCTGATCAGAAGCATAATTTCTACTCACGGTTGTGTCTAGTTGTGGTACTGGTAATGGTGGAGCTTCTTGCATTTTAGTGCATATGTTCTCCTCAATCATGTATAAAATACCATCTAAGTTAAGTGATGGTAATGTCAGGAGGCTGCGAGATTGAATAATAGATGCACTATCATCAGATTGGGTTGACTGCCCACATCTTTCACTAGAAAAGCTTTCTACTTGCAAGCTAGTGCCCCTTTGTGCCAATGCTGCTATGCTGGTGTCAATAATCTTTAGTTTTTTTTGGTGCTTCTGAAAGTATACAAGATGTAACATTCCAATTATAACAAAACTAGAACCGAAATATACGATTAGGATTAAAAGAAAAGAAATGAAATGAAATGAAAGAGAAGTATTGGTAAAGAAATAAATGTTGTAATATATGTAAAAATACCTGTAGGTGACTCGCAACATGAAAACGGGTGAGACCTGAACATTCATGTGCTTCAGAATGGCTTTGGATTGTGCTGTCAAAATAAAGCATGAAAAATTGAAGTATTGTGAAACATCAAACAATTAATGTTACGATAAGTGAGATAAAGCACTTATGATATACCAAAAATGCTAAAGGGTAGTAACACCATCCTAGTTTGGAATTGATATTATAATTAGATCAATATACATATGAGCATATGTTGATAGATGTACAATACCTTGTTCCCCGAGTTCATTCAATGCCTTCTTAAACTTTTCTTCAAGTTCACCCTTCCAAGTAATGCGTGTCTTGGTTTCTTTTCTCCTTTTTGCATGTTTTTCATCTTCAACAGGTTGCTTATTTTTCCTTTTCAGTAGTAATGGTTGCTTTCCTTTATCTACTTTTTTTCTCATACCAATGTCAGTATTTTCTTTTGGGGTGATCTTACGAACATAATCTTGATCATCTCTATCACCATCGTCGTCATCATCATCGGGAAATAAGTCCTTGTAGGTCACTTGCTTATACATGGCATCATAATCTGGTGAGTTATTGCCTAGAGCTTCTTGACCAGTAGATTTTATCGATGATATGGTATTATTGATTGTTGTGCTGCCATTTGTTGCTGATGGTTCAACCCTGGGAACGACCCCCATAACATTGTTGTCGGCCTGATCTTCTTTGTGTAAGAAATCCTTGGAAACATTTTCTTCGAATGAACTCCTGTTTCTACATATATGTTTCCAAATATCGCAGATGTCTGTAAGACAACATGGTTTTAGTAGACAAAGAACTGCTTCACTTTCTAGAGCTTCTCGGGGAATTCTCAAGTGAATATCATCAGAAGCCATCACTGTAACAGTTTGCAAAAGTATGTACATAACGTAATATTAATCTTTCATAAATATATGTGAAATAACATATGTGCGTGGCATTGCTTACTACAAACTTGATTTAGATCTTACAGATTATAGACATTTGTGGCTGTTGCCTTAAAACTTGATGTAGAAAAGCCTGCATGTCCGATTCACATATGTCGCCATCAATCAAGACACAGTCGTATGCATTTCCATTCATAACCATTGATAATCCTTTGGAGGCTTCAGTTGTTATTGTAACTGTACATAATACACAAAAAACAAATTTAAGACTAGTTGATTCATTACAATCCAGTTAAATTATCATTTTTATTATTATTATTATTAGTATCACAATTTCAATTCAAGCATGGCTTTGATTCCCACTTCATGTTAATAAGAAATATTTACTATTTGAAAGGAGGGAAAAAGAGCTTTTTAAACTAGTTCTTAGATTCGTAGTTACTTAAAACAGTTACACAATATCACAACTGTTCTAGAGCACAAGACTATGTTTGTTTCCAAATAGACATTTATCAAATTCCTATCTAATATGTTATATGTTCTTTATGTGTTTGGAATAACTACACCATGCACTACAAGAAATGAAGCTAATGCAACTTTGATAAATGTTGCATTAGGCCTTGAAAAGGTTACATTAGGTGAAATTGCATTTGATCTAAGACAACCTTTTTATTAACTACTGCAACCTTTTTAAAATGAGTTGCATATGTTACTCAAATGCATCCATTTTATGTTGCAACCTTTTTACAGACAAATGCAACTTTTTTTACATTCAAAAGCAACATTTTTATAGTTAAATGAAACCTTTATTAAAGTTTGGTTACAAATATGAAACATGTTTTATACAATGCAACATTTTTTAATAGTTAAATATAAGTTTTATTATATTGCAACATTTTTTTAGACCCAAATGCAACTTTATAGCATCATTGTTTCAAGCACTTCAATTGCTATTAATTAGTATGCATAAAATCTCAATTATACCAAACCAAAAATAACATAAATATCATAGATTATCTTATCGTGTACAACATACATTTCCAAACTTAAACCAAGTCAAATAATAATACAGTCGAGATAAAGTGTCAATTACACTCATATGATTGCATTTTTTTCATAATTTATTGTTGAAGACTATTAGAGCATATTTAACCATTTATCTTTATTCCGATACTAGGCAAAAGGTACACACATGACCTAGTGGTATTGTATCTGTCTCCTACAATAGTGTTGTAGGTTCATATTCTTGCAAATGTCAGATTAGGTGTTATATAGATGTAAAAAGAAAAAAGTTTGACTCCACTTTTTATGTGACTGATCAAATCAAGCTTGTAAACCTTAGGTCAACCCATCACATATATATATAGATTACCTCGATAAGAATACTGTTTAAGTGCGCTTGCATGCCGTTGGAGTGACATTCGGTCAGGTTCTACCAACAACACTCGAAGGCCATGACATCTTTCTGGGATAACTGATACTCCTGAGCTACTCATTGTGGTTCCGAAGGCTAATCTATTTACGCACATAAGTTGCAAGATATCGCAAATGCTGCTAACTCCACATGGTTTACGGAGAAACCAAATCACATCATTTGCTAGATTTTCTCTACCAAGTTGCATGTGGGATTCGTTTGAAGTCATCACTAAATGCGGTTTTCAAAACATTTTTTAGAAAAGAAAACGTTATTCTTTGTAGATTAAGATAGTGAACTTAATTAAATCTTACCAATTATACGTAATTTTGGCTGATGAGTCCAAATTGTTTGGAGGAAATCCACAAGATCCATGTCACGGTTTTGAGCATCGACCATGACACAATCAAATGTCTTCCCACTGTTTATCATTGACAATGCTTTGGATATATTCGTTGTCGGTGTAACTGTACAAAGTACATACAAAAAACTAATCAATAGCTTAGTTGATACATTCTACATCATATGCACTATCATATACTAAATAAAAGAAAACATACCATTAGTTTAAAAACATACTAGTATTTAAGACCCACACGTTGCGGCGATAATGTTAACCCATATAAAAAATACATGTAAAAACGTTGAAATGCAAATTTATACAAAAACGTAAAACAAAAAAGAATTTCCACACGTTAAAGCAAAAACGTTGATCATATCCGAAATATTATGTAAAAAAGTGAGACGCCTTGCGGTGTCGCTAACAAAACAAAAATTAGACGTAAAAAGTTAGACCACGCACACGTGTTGCGACGTGTTAACTCTCAACTCAATCAAGAATGAGTTTGTATAATGACAACAGCAACAACAACAACAGCAACAATAACAACAACAACAACAACAACAACAATAATAATAATAATAATAATAATAATAATAAAATTTATAAAGTAGTAGGGTTTATAAAGAGTTATTAATACTCTAAGAGAAGATTTTTACTTTTAGTAATAGCAGTCACATGGTATCCATCCATTGGCATACAAAGTTCATCAACCGATCAAAACACTAAAAAGGAATAAAGAAACCTCCTCACATACATTATATTGGAAAAGAATAGATAGGAAATAAACACTAGCTAATGTTTGGTATCTTTGAATTGCAAATCACAACCAAACAATCACACACACAAAACTAAATAAAACGAAAAAACAAAACACACGATTTACGTGGGTTGGTCAGTGTACCCTACGTCCACGATTGCAACTAGAGGTTATAATTCTATATTAGGATTTACAACTTGGGGAACCAAATATCTTAATTTAGAAAACCTGCCAATTAACCGATTTGGAGTATTAGGGTCGAATATCCCTCGACGAAAGCTCCAGAAATGGCTAACAACTACATAAGTCGATTCACCATAACCATCTCGAGTCACTGGTCAAAGGTCATTTATCATAGTTAACAAAACAAATACACTACTCTTTATCATAACCACAAGAATACAATTAAAACCTAACTGGGTATCCACCAATTAGGTCCTTAAACTTTTAATACGGGGGGATTGGTTTAGCTAAAATGGATCAGCTAAAACTAACACATAACAAGAAATAAGTAGGCTCTTATAATTACATAATGTGTTCATAATAAAAAGAAATTTAAAAGGAAAAAAACAAAAAGTAAATTAAAAAGAATTAAATGCAATTCAAGTCTCCGTGATTATACTCAATCTGCTTGATGAACCCCAACTTCTGAAAATTTGTCCCTTGAGTCCCTGTCATTTCGACATTGGTCAGTCGAGTCCTTTCCCTTAATTCCCATTAACTCTATATTAGTCATTTTGGTGTGAATGAGGGGGTATTATAGACTTTTCACTTTATTATTGTTGTTATTATCATCATCATTATTATCATTATTATTACTAATTTTATTATTATTATTATTATTATTATTATTATTACTACTACTACTACTACTATACTACTACCAAGATCCACCTCCTTCAAACATCATCTTCTTCTTCACATCATCATATAACCACCACCACCATAAGTCGGGACTTTACCTTGTTTTTACTCTCTCTCTCCAAGCATCTTCGTCACCATCTACCCCCGTTAAGCCGAAAGAAATGGAAGAAAAACATGCCCAACAACAACAACAACCTGCGGGCAGCAACACACTTGGTTCCCCACCACAACTTCACTAGACCCCCCTCCCCCCCCCCCTCCAAAAAAAAAAAAAATCAATAAACCTACCCACAACCCATTCCTTCACATCATCACCAGCTGTTGGTTCCATGAACCCCACCTTGTTTTTGAACATTTTATTAACAAAGTTGCACTAGTGGTTACCGCACTCAATTTGAAGTATATTTGGTTGTGACAAGAATTAAAGTCAAGGTGAGATGGGAAAGATGGATATGAAAGATAATTATATTACACAATGCACCCATGAGGGTAATATAGTCATTTCACCATATTTGTTACGGTTGACTAACTTCTGTTAAGGGAGGGTCTCAATTAACCAATGTCAGAAATGACATGGACTGAGAGGACCAATTATTAGAATTAGGGGTTCATGGAACCAATTTTTAGAATTAGGGGTTCATGAGTATAACGAGATAGACTCAAATTGATTAATCTTTTTTAAAAATGTTCATTTTATAACTTAACATTTATTTTTATTTAAATAAATAAAATAAGAACATGTTGAATAACATACTAATAATATAAGATAGCTTTGTACATAGTATATTAACTTTCGTGAGCTAAGTTTACAGGGCACGACACCTGTTCTAAAAGGGCTGGATCCGCCCTGCAAGTAACTATCAAACAAATCAGATTTGTTTCGGTAGCTTGGAGTGACTAAACATGTTTGCATCTTTTGATGAAATCAAAGATTATAAATCTAACGTCAATCAACAATAAAATGATGTATACATGGAAATCAAGATATATAGATTTAATGTAAAATAACATTAAAACCGAACTAATCGACCAACTTACAGCTTGATAAGTTTATGACACACGTAAGCAAAGGAGGGATACCTCTATATGAGCTCTTTATAAGCTCGTTTGCATGGTGTTGGAGTGTTATTTCATCTGTTTCTACTAACAACACTTGAAAGTTTTTCGGATCGTCATTTCAATCGGTAGAAAATTGATGAAAATTGGACTTAGGATACGTTAAAACTGTATATATAGAGAACGCGCGGCGCGGGACACGAGGAAGATTTTGGGGATCCCTAAAATGTAACGTCTATTTAAGAGTTTGAAATGTGAATTAACACAAATTCTCTGTAATTAATATATTTTTTTTTCCTTTTTGAAACAATTAATATCTTACCGTTAATGTATACCATCTTAATTTGTTTGCTGAAAATGGCGAATAACTATAAAATATAAATCATGTTTTAGGAATTTTCTTATATTTTTGAATGTAAATCAAGTACTTTCTAAAAATATTTAACTAAATGTTTTAGGGTGCAATGTTTGATATCACAGGAATCGTGTGACTAATTCTTTAAAATAAACTCTAGTTAATATTTTATTCTTTATACAAAAAAAAAAAAAAAAAGATATCCTTAATTACATTCGAAACTTTGAACGATTCTTTAATAATATTAAATCCCCGCTCATGTTTTTTAAACATTATGTTTTTCATTCTGTGGCGTTTTCCCATTAAGTGTATTTGATTTTTGTTAAAGAAGATTTATTTAGTTACATCACTAAGCTAATTAATACAAACCAGAATCAGATCACAACATAAATCAACCTGAGATGCAACAAAGTTATATGACTACTTTGATCCATAGATAGAAATGATAGCTTGAATATAACTAAGTACCATACACAACAAGAAAATGTAAACCGATTTATTTCCCTTTTATCCAAATTTACCCGAGTGTTGTCCTTTAATTTTCAATTTTTAATCCTCCAAGTCACAAGTTTGGCTTTAATTCGGTAAAGACTATTCGATTGCACACTGCTTAAAGAATTCTACTACGAAAAGTTTGACTTGTGAATAAATTAAAGAGATACTTGGGCTAACGAAATAAAATATTAAAGAACTAGATATTCTATGTGAATAAATTATTGGTTGGATAATTTATTCAATTAAAATTCAGTCAATAATATTGTTCTTTAATTATATATTAGTTGATAAATAATAAATAATAATTAATTATATAGATTTTTTTGGGATTTTAAATTAATTATTATTCCTCAAGATAATAAACTCCCCGGGCCGCCTCACTGCCGTCGTCGGCCACTCTCGTTGATGCCTGCCGCCTCCTGCAACCCGTTTCCATCAAAATTGGTGGAGACCGATTTCTGGGTTGGTCTCACGAGTAGAATTCGAAGGTGTTAGACATTCACAGGTGTTTCATATCATAGGTAGAAAACAGTTCGTTGAATCAAGGTGTTACAACTTGGTTAGCCGCGTTTTATGAAAGTGTATATTTTTGCATATAACCATATTTTTTTTGAACGATTAAATGTTACCCTCCCAAAACTATTATATTTACAAATAATACACCAACGCTTGGGTTTGAACCCAAGACCCCCCTCTAAGAGATTAAGAGGCAAGAGCCTCTGTCAAGTGAGCTAGCCCCGCTTGGTATATGACTGTTTTATTGTATCTATTTAGTTTGCACTTGGACTCCTGATGGGCGATCCAAAGTCTTAGATTGGATCGGTTTGTATACACGCTTTAGCCCGTATAGTAAATTCTAAAAACACTATACAAGCCTCAACATACATTAATCCATTTTTTCTTTACTGCTTTAGTATATCACCTCGACTTCCAAACGTAAGTAATGGACACTAATTGCCAAGTTCTAGGAATCCATTAATATATTAATATGAGGTGCAGTAGTAAGGTTATTGGGTGTGGTGATGGTCATAATCACCATCATCACCCTTCACATCACCGTCACATCACTCCATCCTTCATCACCATTCTCCATCATCAACCCAGGGGTGTGGGGATGGTCTCCAATCACCAACAATAGTCCTCCCCATCCTCAAATGATTAATTGTAGCAGTCAGTGAAAGACGTGGGTATATCCGCGGTCTCCACACGTGAAAACCGTGAGGGGTGGTGTTCGCATGGAGCCATGGCCCATGTGGCACCTCCATTGACCTCTCAACGTCCCCACACCAAACAGTCAAAGCATCTTATCCACCTCTATAATAATAAGGATCTAAATCAACCTTTAATGAATCCATAAAAAATACAAAGTTAGTTTTCAAATAAGGTAATATCAGTTTTTAACACATACCATACCATAAAGCTACTGCTACTGCTAGGACAACACCATAGAGAACATACCTAGTTTTAGCAGCTAAGACAACACCATAAACAACAACAGACACACCTAGAGACAGAGAAAAACACCAAATTAAGAAAGTAAACACCATAAGAAGAAAAACTCGATAATAACCTAACTCGATCAGCTGCCAATAGCTTAACAATGTACTAATCAAACCGGCATGCAAGATGACCAACAACTCACAACATCACCACAAAGCTTCACCAAGCACGGCTTGCAACTCCGAAAGGAAAATCAAATACATCAAGGAGCCATTCGCCGTAGTAGAACCTTAAAAGCCATAGTTGCTCATATTATTGTTAAAGATTGAATCTTCAGCTTCATGATCATGGAAAAGCTTTATAAGCCATTCATTGTCTACAAGTATACCCTCTGAACCATCCAAAGGGACAATAGAGTTCCCCAATGCTTGTATTTGTGCTTCATTATTGTTTTCAACACCTGAAATTCTAGGGAGAGAAAAACCAGTACTTATTGCATTCGCAAAATTATCGATATCTTCCTCAAAATCAAATAAAATTTCTCCATTTCCCTGGAATTCTTGAGGATGAGAAACACCTTCTAGATCATGTGAAATAGCCTCGGGAAATGTAAAATCATCCAAACCAACATTGAATGAAGCATCCACGCACCCACCAACAGTTACACATGGCTCTATGGAATTCCAAATCGATCAAATCGTGCTAGGCCTTCACTGGCAGCACTACCACCAGCACCCACAAAATTACCGCACATAGATGTCTCACATATTAGAGGCTGAAGTTGGTTACCAGGCTCGATTACCTGATCACCAGCGGAGTTATTGATGGTAGTGGCAGTTTGTTGTGGACCTTGCGGCTGTCTAGCGATAATATTGTTAAAGTTCATAAAGGATATGCCAGTAAAATTGTGGTTGAATGCACTTCGGAGGCTATTGCTTGACAGATTATTATTAGATGGGATTGATAGCCCAGATTTTCTGAAGGCATAGCTTTCTGCTTGCAAATTAACGCCTGTTTGAATCCGTCCAACTACCCTAGGGTTCATACTAAACTTTGCTCCTTCTTGGATTCTCTGAAAACATACAATATAGAACATTTTTAGCATAAAGCAAATTACATGTTATTCACATGTGCATTAGCCAAGAATATCAAATGAAACAAAAAAAAAAGTTGAAGCCTTAAATTATTTGTGAATTCATATGTTATGGATCATTTACATGTCAACATATCAAAAAAATAAGTGTATTAAAATTTTCAACTTTTTTTTTATTCTCATATAATCTTCATATGTGAATCACTTAACTTCATGTGAATTAGTACATAGCCTAACTTGATGATGGATTAATCCCTCACATATAAAGTATAAGGGTTTTAATGTAATTAGTGTATTAGTGTAAGGGTTCATTGTGACAAGAATCAAAGTGGATAACCGCCAGTAACCGCCCTTACACATGTCTATTCATCAAAGATTTCAAGGAGACACACCACTTCATCAGAAGACATGTTGATTAAATCAAATGCCAAGATCAAGCAAGGGAAGCGACGAGACTATTCGTGAAGAGTTGTGACCGTTTGAAGGTGTCTCTTAGATTAGTATAAATAGGGTTCATGTATTTCAAGTTGCAATAACATCCTACCCATTCTATTTAATTAATGTGAAGTTCTTTTGAATCATATTTCTTGTTTCATCATTGTGTTTCAATATGTGAAGATTCGGGCCAACAATGGTATCAAAGCATCAGACTTTTGATATTGATTCACGGGTATAGTAATTCAAAGACGTAAAGATCGCAGGAAGAACAAGAGAGGCACGAATAGGGTTCGGTTCGCGTAGATGTTCAACACAAGGGGTAGCGATCGATTTTGGTGATTCGTACGTATACCGGGTCACAGTAGAAGGCAAGTTCGGCGATCGACTTGCTTTAGGGTGCCAGGGAGTTTCAGAGACAATTCGGGTACACACGATCAAGGTGGTGTTCGCAGGAGTCAACCGAATTTAGAAAATCAAGTTACAGTTAGGCCTGTTCACGAGCCGAGCCGATCCGAGCGGAGCTTTGCTCGTGCTTGGCTCATTTACAAACCGAACCGAGCGGAGCAGCTCATTTACAATCGAGCCGAAAACCGAACGAACATTATTCGAGCGCAAATTTTTCGAGCGAGCGCCGAGCGATAATCGAGCTGAGAGTAATATGGACAATCATAAAATGGGGATGTTTCCTTCGATGTTTTCATTGTTGGGTGACAACTAAGGTCGAAATGTCCGATGATAACACTAATATTGAGATCCCAGTGTCTAAGGATGGGGATTAGATTGAGGCTGGTGAGGTGATGAGCATACGTTAGAGAACAATTGTTGCATTGTGACGTAGGTGTGATATCAAACGACAATTAACGATGGACGACTACTAAATTTATACTGAGTCAAATCCAAGACTGTCACCTCATAACTCATTGTTTTACTATTAAATCTAGTGTTAATTTTTTTTATTGAGTTAAGTGGGCTAGTTATATTTTGTTTGCATATACTGAGTTAAATCCAATAGAATCTTATATATAAAGCCATAAATTTCTTTGTAAATTGTGTGTATATTTATTATTAAATAAATAAAAATATATTCGAGCCGAACCGAGCCGAACGTACCTTTGCTCGTGCTTGGCTCATTTACAAACCGAACCGAGCCGATCGGCTCATATACAACCGAGCGGAAGATCGAGCGAGCATTTTTCTAGCATTTTCCGAATGAGCGACGAGCGATCCACGAGCGGCGAGCGATTTGAACAGCCCTAGTTACAGTACATGGTTCAATTCAGGTTTTTCAAACTTTCTAAAATCTGAAGTTTGATTTAGGTGTATTGGGTGGTATAGAAACAAGAAGTATACAAAGTTATAGAATTACATATCGTAAAAGTCATTAGACAAGAAATCATGGCAGATGCACCGAGTGAGTCGGGTCAACACGTTGTAATTCACAAGGATGTGATCTTTGACCGACTATCAATGTCCAATTTTGAAACCAACACATTATACAGTATGGGCAATACGCATCAAAACAATACTGGAAGCAAATGAACTATTGGATATGATATAACCCATAGAAGGAACTCAAGGGGATGTGAAGAAAGACAAAGCAGCGATTGCATATTGTTCTAGGCAATACCAGAGGATGTCGTTTTGCAAGTGGCAAATTGCAAGACTGCAAGAGAGATTTGGAACAAGTTAAAAACAAGGCATGATGGTGAAAGTCGGATGCAGAAGGCTCGTTTGCAAACACTTATGTCAGAATTCGAGTTATTGCACATGAAGGAAGATGACACGATTGATACATTTTCTGCAAAGATCAATAGTGTTGTTACAAGCGCTAGTGAATTTGGAACAGCTCTGGATGAATAATCTCTAGTATGGAAACTTCTAAACGTCTTGCTAGATAAATTCAGATTGTTGCATATATAGAACAATATTCGGATCTAGACACGATGACTCTAGTTGAGGCTATTGGTAGATGGAAGACTTTTGAAGAAAAAGATAAAGTTGAAGAAAGGAATCCATGTGGACAATCTAAAAGAACTCTTGTACACGCATCATGACAATAACGACATGGAGATCATGGAAAAGAGAGATTTCATCCGTTACGAGGCCGAAGGAGAAGCAATTATCATCAAAAAAGTGAAGGACACACTTCTCATGGGTCATAAGGAACTGACAAATCACAAACGATAATGACACGCAAGAAACACCGGATAGAATAGACAAGTCTAGAATTACTTGTTATAGATGTGTGAAACTTGCACACTATGCCTATGAATGCCCAACCAAGAAAAAAAAAGGAAAATGAGACACTCTTGGTAGTAGAAGAAGATGATGAACTATCACTTTTGATGTGCCTAAATGTTGAAGAGAAATAGAAAGAGGGACTTTGGTCGTGTAATGCGATCAAAGCGAGGAAACCGTGTGATGCAGGGATAGCCTATGAAGGGTGGTACAATCAAACAATCCAGTGACTGGATTAGGAAAATGTGAAGATGCTAATTGTAGGGAAGCAATCAATGATGAAGAGTCTGTTGTGTGAGACAAGCGTGGAGAGGAAATTGAATCTGTGACAGATCAAGGAGAATACATGTGTGAAGGGTATGAATAACCTTGCGACTAGATTAGATGGAGTTGTTGCATGACACAACCGTGAGAAAGATATGAGCGACTCAGATTATGAAGAAAATCTATGCGAGATAGATTTAGGTCATGTGAAATTTTGTGGTGCAATTTAATACAGTCCGGGAGAAGTTATGTGAGATAACTATATAAGGAATGGTTCATGTGACACAAACCAGGTGCAGTCAAGACACATGCAAAGTGTTCGTGTGAAACAAGTTAGTGAAGAGCAAGGTCTGTGAATAAGAATATCCATGCGGAGCATTGGATATTGGGAAGATTCAAGGAGTTAGATTTGCTCAGAGTACAAGATCTACATGTTAGAAGATGTTCGTGATTAAAGGGGAGAATGACGATGGATTAATCCCTCACATCTAACGTACAAAGGTCTTAGTACTGTAATTAGTATATAGTATGTTTGTTATGTATTTGGAAGTGGTTGTATTAGTGCAAGGGTTCATTGTAACAAAAACCAAAGTGGATAACCGCCACTACACATGTCTATTCATCAAAGGTTTTAAGGAGACACACCACTTTATCAAAAGACATGTTGATTGAATCAAAGACGAAGATCAAGCAAGGGAAGAGACATGACTATTTGTGAAGAGTTATGACCGTTTGAAGGTGTCTCTTAGATTAGTATAAATAAGGTTCATGTATTTCAAGTTGTAATCACACCCGACACATTCTATTCAATTAACGTGAAGTTCTTTTGAATCATATTTATTGTTTCATCATTGTGTTTGATGACGTAGGTAGCCTAAAGCAAATAGATTAACAAATATCATAAAACTATGCTTAAAGGGTTGAAAGCTACAAAGGTTCAAGGGACGGAGGAGCACAGATCAAAAGATGACCTGTCTTGTCATCCTTTTCCTCGGTCAACACAAGCAGCTGTCGTGTATAGACACTGCATCGCTCGGACCGCAGGTCAATAGCCACCCTTGGCTTAAAGTGGCATGTCCTCTAGTTGCAACATGTCTCAAGATAATATCCTTTCCAAAAGAAGAAGATATTTCCTCTATAGATCAGAGGTCCATCCCACAGACCTGGACATCCCTAATTATTCTTTCTTACACTCCATCTTCTATTCCTTTTGATCTTCACACGTGAGGAGAATCTCTCCATCACATTAGCACACCATTCGAGTTTAGAACATTATTTCTGGTCTTGAGTTATACTCAAACCAGAATCCTAACACTCTAAACAATATTATCTTGAACCTCCTTCTACGTTTTGCAACGTAGGAGGACACCACGACCTACGTTAGGTAGATCGAAACCCTTTAACCTTTCAACCCTTCCTAAGACTCAGAACTAACGTTAGACCCTTATTTGTTGTAGCAACAGTGTTTCAATATCAATTGTGAAAATTGGGGCCAACATAACTTACGTGATTCTGATTTAAACCTTCCCATATTTTGCATAAATGCGTCTAAGTACCTGTAAGGGACTCGCAACTTGAGCACGAGTGAGACCTGGTACGCTCATGTGATTTAGAATTGAATTTGGATATGCTCCTGTAAGAAGAAATCATGCATGAAGATTGTTATACACAAATATAGAACATCAATCAATGTCACAACTAGTGGAATAAAGTATTCTAACATAGCGAAAACGTTAAGAGCTAGCATTACCTTCCTATATATATGTTAGATCGATTTATAAATAGAAATATACAAGAGCATGTATGTCACGGTAGACATGCAGTACCTTCTTTGTTGAGTGAAGTCAATGCTTCCGGAAACATGCCACCAAACGAAGGAGTCCAACCAATGCACATGTTGATATCTTTTCTCTTTCGACGTTCGCTACACTCGGCTGATGTTTCATTCTTTCTCTTTAGTTCCATTGTTTGCTTTCCTTTATCTTTGTATCCTGCTTTACCAGTGCAAATGTTTTTGTTTGCAAAAACCCCATCATCACTAGATAGGTCCACATAGTTTACTGGCCTAGACATGGCACCATAGTTGTGTTTGTTGATGTTTAAGCCTTGATGAGTGCCATTGCTTGAGGATGTGTTATTATTAATCATTGTAATGTTGAAAATTGTTGATGGTTGCTTGGTATTAACATTTTGGACAATTTTGCACTTTTGGTTTTCTTCAAGTGATTTTCCAGTAGAGGTACCTTCTCCTAAGGCTAATCTATTTCCGCAAACACGTTGCAACATACTGCAAATGCTGCTAACTCCACATGGTTTACGAAGGAACCAAATCACATCATTTGCTAGATTTTCTCTACCGAGTTGCATGTGGGATTCACTTGATGTCATCACTATATATATGAGGTTTTCAAAACAGTTTTAGAAAGAAGAAAAATGTTAATCTTTTTCATCAATGTGTTGATTAAGATAGTCATGTGAAATTGTGAACTATTCAGTAAATTAAATCTTACCAATTACACGTAAATGTGGCCGATAAGTCCATATTGTGTGGAGGAAATCCACAAGATCCATGTCACGGTTTTGAGCATCGACCAAGACACAATCGAATGGGTTCCCATGGGTTATCATTGACAATGCTTCTGATATTTTCATTGTCGATGTAACTGTAACAAATGCATAAAACAAATCAACAGCTTTTTAGTTGATAGATTATATTCCTGTTAAATTATGATATACTAAATAACAGAAGAAAAAGTATTATTCAGTTAAAAACATATTAACAGTAGTTAACACATACATTGATTAACCATAACCATGTCGAGTCACTAGTCGAAGGTCATTTGTCATCGTTAACAAAACAAATACACTACTCACTCTCACAACCATGAGAATACAGTTAAAATCTAATCAGACATCCATCAAATTAGATCCAGAAACTTTTGTTACATGAGTAAATAATTGGTTAGGCTAAAATGGACCAATTTAAAAGAAAAACAAATAACATGAAATAAGTATAATTCTAATAATTATTATGTTCATTATATAAACACAAACTTGAAAAAATTTAAAACAATTTAGTACTAAATACATAAATGTTTATTTTAAATGGTTTTAAAATTAACAAACAAGAGGGAAAAATAAAAAAAATATAAATATACTTCGTGTGTGTATATACACACACAACACACACAATTAAAGGTACACGTTTAGATTTAAACAACATACCAAAAAATTATTCATGGTCTTACGACGCATCCGCCCTAAAGGGTTGGATCCACATCGTTTGAAGTAACTAAACAAATTAGATTTGCTTCCGTATCTATGGATTAATCAAAAATTTCACTCTTGTTTGCGTTTTTAAGAAATCAAAGCGTGTAAACCTAACCTCGATCCATGACGAAATGACTAGTGTAAGCACAAAAGTTATCCAAATTAATACAAAGATTTTTTATAAGAGAACATTGAGACCAATCGAATTGATCAAGTTACGACTTAATAACACACGCGCGCGCAAAGGAGGGATATTACATAGAGTCATAGAGAGACTACCTCTATATGAGCTTTGTATAAGCACGTATGCATGGTGCTGCATTGATTTTTTGTCAGTTTCTACCAACAACACCTGAAAGCCACCCAAGTGTTGTGGAATTGTCATTTTAATCGGTGGAGAGATTGGTGAAAATGGATAAATTAAAAAGGTGTATATATAGAGGACTACATACATTAGGAGCGGGATATGAGAGGAAGATTTTGTGTGTGTGTGTGTGTGTGTGTGGGGGGGGGGGGGGGGGGGGGGGGATCTCTAAAATATAACGCGTAAGTGTTTGAAATTTGAATTAACACAAATTTTCAGTAATTAATATGTACCATGTTTGACCTTATATATTTAACCATTGGTGCATGAATCTTTGTCCCTTTTTTGTATATCTTTTTCTTATAATTGATGTATGCACATTGCTTTATATACCATCTTAATTTGTTTGCTGAAAATAGCTCATAACTATGCACCTGGAACAACGTATTTAATATGATTTTGGGAATTTTATTATTGTATTAAATGTATATCAAGTACTTTCTATAAATATTTCAAGAAAAGTGTAATTTTAGAGATGAAAAGTTGAATTCAAAATCGTAATATATATTATCTAATTATAAGCTATAACTAATTCTATAAATAATAAACTCGAGTTGATATCTTTTTCTTTAATTACTGAAGAGACTTATCATACACATCCTTTATACGACGACAACATTCGCAACTTTGAAACTATTCGTCTATAATATTATTTGAAACTATACGACAAAATCAGCGAATAGTGTACAGTAACTTTTCCACCTTCAAGGGCGGGGTTTGTTTTTAGCACATTGGGATTTCTATCTAGAAAGGGGTGGCGGCGCAGCTTATTGCACGCCTACCTACCATCCTTATGTAATTTACCTTTTATGATATATACACTATAATTTTCTTTATGCGCCGGTCCCCACTAAGTAAATTAATTTTTTTTTGCTGAATGGAGAAGAGAGATCGAGTTACATCACAGTGATATAACAACACAAACTAGAATCGGATCACAGCAGCAATAATCTGAGATGCAAAAAAATTGTATGACTACTTTATTCCATAGAAATGATGTAGCTTAAGTATCATTAAGTACTTTGGTTGAAAAAAAAAAAAAACTTTCACCAAATGAAATACTATAGCATCTAGAACTCTCAATTTAAACCACAACGTGCACAAAACGAACTCATGGAAGAACTTCACAGCAAGACGGATTTAATTAGCAACATAACCTGCCAAGTACGGGCTGTTTGGTAAGCTTCTGAATGAGGCTCTGAACTATTCAGCGCTGAATGATTCAGCATTCAGCGCGTTTGTTTCAGCTTCTGAATGGAATGGTTAAGGCTGAACTATTAAGACTTGGGATGTTGCTGAACCATTACGCACTGAACTAGGCTGAACCTTAATGAGGCTCTCCTACTAATGTGGGACAAGAAAACTAACCATTAAGAGCTCCAACTTAACGATTCAGCACTTAACCATTCAAATCTCTTAACTATTCAGACATCTTAATGATTCAACACTTAATCAACCAACCAGCCCCTACATCTTCTACACCAATTTTATTTGCATATTTACCCAAGAAAACAAATTATTGATGGTTTTTCCACTCGAATACATTATTGCAAACAAGGTACATCAAGAAAATGTAAATTGATTCATTACCTTTTTATCGAAGTGTACTTGAGTAGTCATCCTTTAATCTATAATCCACCAAGCTACTAGATTGTCTTAAATTAAAACAAGATTATTTCATTACACAATGCTTAAAATTATAGAATCAAAATGTTTAAATGAAGAAGCCATGAAAACCACATAGGATTTAAATCTCCAAATCCATCAATTCAAACCATCAGAAATGAACACTTTACTCCTTTCTGCTATATGCCTCTAGTTGACCACGTCGAGTTCCAAACGTAGTGAAAATATGCTAATTTCTAAAAAATCATTTATTTATATAACAATCATGATCCTTGTCAACCTTCAAGGGGCGCTGTATTGGTAAGCACACATTTCCCACAAGGGAAGGTCTCGGGTTTTAATCATGCTTTCATTAGCTTCCTATGACAACATTTTGAAAGACACTTGCCCGGCGCAATCTGCGATTTACCAGATCTTGTTAGTTAATTAAGCAAGTATTGGAAAGTACGGTAAGTTTTCCGGTAACAGGTTCTCGTGGTTCCCAAAGTAATCGTGATCCAAATCAACCTCAAAGTTCTTTGGTACTCAATGTAAAGAGAAGATTATTTATACCATATATCGTCGTGAGTTATTCAACGTAACTCATAATTCAAAAATCTTAGGCTTGGATTGTAGTTGCATTAACTTTGCTTTATACCCTTATTTTGTGTGTCTTCACTCTCATATGATCTAAGATCATAGGCATTATGTAAAAATGAAAATATAGGAAACCAAGTAATTATTAAAAGTTAAAAGAACTTAAGTTTTGACAAAAGTTAGATTTTATGGAGTTTGTATGATATTGTTAATGGTTTTCTCTTTCTTACAGAACTATATTAATTCTTATATGAAAAATTCTTACAATCTAGATATAAGAACAACTTTTAAATTTAATAATTGACTTAAAGCGATTATGTTCGCCATAAGTCACTTTTATGGTATTTTAGGGTAAACAACTGTATTATATGCAAAAGAGCGTATATGGGAGTAATATCTAACAAGGATAAAACAAACATAAAAGAAATGATCCAAAAATCTACATAAAAAACCTTCTTAACTCATAATTCAAAAATCTTAGGCTTGGATTGTAGTTGCGTTTACTTTGCTTTATACCCTTATTTTGTGTGTCTTCACTCTCGTATGATCTAAGATCGTAGACATTATGTAAAAATGAAAACATAGGATTTAGATCTCCAAATCCATCAATCCAAACCATCATAAATGAACACTTTACTCCTTTCTGCTATACGCCTCTAGCAAACCACCTCGAGTTCCACACGTAATGAAAATATGCTACTTTCTAAAAGAATCATTTATTTATATAACAATCATGATCCTTATCAACCTTCAAGGGGCAGTTATTGGTAAGCACTCATTTTCCTCTAGGGAAGGTCTCTGTTTTTAATCTTGCTTTCATTAGCTTTCTATGATAACCTTTTGAAGGACACTTATCCTGCGCGAGATGCGATTTACCTGATCTTGTTGGTAAATTAGCAGGTATTGGAAAGTACAGTAATTTTTCCGGTAACAAGCTCTCATGGTCACTAAAGAAATCGTGATCCAAATCAATCGCAAAGTTCTTTGGTATTCAATGTAAAGAGAAGATTATTTATGCCATATATCATCGTGGGTGATTCAACACTCATAATTCAAAAATCTTAGGCTTGGATTGTAGTTGCGTTTACTTTGCCTTATGTATACTCATGCTACACTTATTTTGTGTGTCTTCACTCTGGTATGATCTAAGATCGTAGACACTATGTAGAAATGAAAAATATAAGAAACCAAGTAATTACTAAAAGCTAAAAGAGCTTAAGTTTTAACGAAAGTTAGATTGTGTAGAGTTTGTGTGATATTGTTAATGGTTTTCTCTTTCTTAAGGAACTATATTATTATATGAAAAAATCTTACAATCTATATAGAAAAAACACCTTTTTAATTAAATGCACCCATCGACCAAAATTGGCTGAAAGCTATTATGTTCGCCACAAGTCACTTCTATGGTATTTTAGGGTAAACTACCATATTATATGCAAAAGAACGTATATGGGAGTAAAATCTAACAAGGATAACGCAAACATAAAAGAAATCATCTAAAGAATCTACATAAAAAACCTTCGTAGTTCACTTAGGTATTGAGTAGGTGCCGCTAAACAACTGAAATGCAGTTGAAAGATTACAATTTGGGTGACCTACACTATTCTAGGCAAACCTATAGTTATGAGTGTTTTCTCTTAAGCATACATTGATTGCCTATATTAACATGTATAAGGTATTTATATAATGTAGGAAAATGAAATGTAAAAACGAATAGTGACACAAACATCCGTACAGTTCCAATTCGTTCACAGATATCCTTCTTGTTTTGTCTTAGTATTGTGATAAACACAGTATTTTTGTTGTGATTAAATTTAAGAAGGAGCCTTCCTTGTGATTTCATTATGGACGTTAAGTTGTTTTTTTGTGTGATAAATTTGGTTAATGACATAAAACTATACATTTTATATTGAAAATATGCTTTTTAATACATTGGTCTTTATGGTAGGCTTATGATGAATATGTCGAAGGATTGTGAGCGAAATAATGAAGTTAGATAAAGGAATGACAAATCTTGGAAGTAAATGATGAAGATGAAATAATCTTGGAAGTTAATAGAAAACCCTAGATCTTTATCTTCTTCCCACCAATTCACATTCTCTTTAATTTTCACCTTCCGGCACCCACCACCCACCTCCACCACCATCACCACTTGAACTACCGTTCGTCACTGATGACGTCTCATTTCAACACCATCTCATCACCCTTACCACTACTCCAGATCTAAACCCAACCACATCACCACCTACGTACCACCAGAACACCAGCTACAACGTGAATTATGACCACTATAACGAAAGCCATCCCTACCAAAGCTTGTTTCATTTTACACTTTGACAGGACGTCTTGCGTTTTACAGAACCACACCACCACCTTCAATATTTGGGACTTGTAAAACACAACAATAGAGTTATACACAAGGGAAACACAATATTTCTGTGACTTTTCACCTCATTGTGTTTTATCTCAGATTTGTGTGATTGTGTTTTACACTAAGTTTTGTCTAAGAGATGAATTGTGTTTTATACTAGCTTACTTCTTTTGTGAATTGTGTTTTATCTCATTAGATTTCTATGTAACACCAATGATAAAAGCAAATGCAAAAAACACTACACATCTTGTATAAATTATCAGTTTTATAAAACACAATGGAAAAAAAAACAGATTGCAAAACACAGTACTAAGTAAAACACAATGAACTAAGCATACCCAGTTCATCGATTTTTTTTTGTTTTTCTATAAATCGATATAATACTCTATTTTCTATAAAAACTAATCTCATAACCAGACGCATACCTGATTACCCAACCCCTGACCCGTCCCAAATGTTTGGGGTTTCGTGTATGATTGCCATCCCCAAATCATGATTTACTTGGAAATACACCTCCAAAATAAGCATTTCGCCTTAATCAACAAGTCTTAAACTAACACACCCTAAATTACAAGTATCAGTCTTGTAGGAACTAGGAAGCCTTAAGGAGAAACTTCTTTCAGGGATGTATATTAGACTATTAGTGTATAAGAGATGAAGCTAGCTTAGATTTGTTGAAGAACTCAAAAACGTTGTTAGAACTACGTGGTTAAGGAATAAGTTGTTTATAAAACACTTACTTTTCTTAAATATACACTACTAGCAAGCTGATTTTCAACAAAAAAAAAAAAACTTTCAGCGATGATGGATTACCAAAGGACCCAATGAAATCCAAAAAAAATAAATAAAGTGAAAACATACATGTTTTAATTATTGTAGGGAAATCCGTAGGTGATTACAGCAAATTGTTAGGGAATTTATGTAAAATGATTGCTTAGCTGAAAGTCTTGAAGCACTTTCAGATTGCGATGGTTCATTTGAATAAATCAATCGGATAAAACCCAGACCGTGATATGCAAGAACCAAGTATGTAATCTGTAGAGAAAATCGTTAACCATATTTGAGAAAAACAAATGTTTTTTGAAAATAGGGATGAAGGGGCGTCACTTACCTAATGGCCTTTATCTCTTTTTAATTCAAAATTGCGTCATATTAAAGCTAAAATTCAGATAAAATTTTTAAGCCATATTTATAAGTTGCTTTAGCCCGACCCCAGCGAGGGACTATTGACCCTTAAACCCTGCAACTAGGAGTGCTTCCCCTTGGAAGCCCCCTAATAAATTGAACCAGACATGCACTCTGCACTCTCATATATACTAAAATATCTAACACAGATTTCTGTGGATTAACTACATAAAGAAAAAAAATGTTTTTACATATGCTTCAGTTATACCTGCATAGTATGCATCCTTGCTTCCGTTGAGGCAAATAGTTTGCTAAACTATTACATCTGCTTCTATTTATCTGAAACCTCCAAATAGATTTTTGTTAATTCTTGTGTAGACCTACCCGAGAAATTGAAACGCAATATTCAAGCTTTGAAATATTTCTATTGTCTGAATAGTTTTACGTAATGCATATTGGTTGCATATTGCAAGAAACATGTGTGAATATGAAAATTTAGGGCCCAAGTTGAGGGAACGTTAATAGAATGTCAATAAGCATAACTTATGTAAATCTTACATAATTTGTCATTTTAAATCTTACATAATTTGTCATTTTTTTCTAATTTGAAAATCTATCAGTGATCAATCAGTAAGGACCCGTCTGTTATCTGTTGCAAAAAAAAATCTATCGGTGATTCATCATTATAAGTATGATAAGGTTTGTTAACGGAGAATGAAGTTTAGAACTGATATGAGGAGAGATAAAAGAGAATTGGCGGGAAACTTTTATTATGGAATTTGGCAGGAAAGAAAATTACAAGGATATTCCAGAGTTGTGCCCTCTCTCACTGCCAAGCAGGAGCCTAACAACTTTAACCAATCTAATTCATATCCTCTCTAACTTATTTCATTACCATTTATACTAATACCCAACTACACACTCTAGAACTTTACTATTTTCCAACTTATTCCCTATCATTACTCTCCCCTTCAACTAAGTCATGACCTCAAGACTTGTAAATGAAATTGCCTGAATCACGAAAAACCCTGCCTGCGTATCATCCTGTAGAATTTGAGTTTCCAGCAGAAAATCCGCCCCCTCATCAGTCGCATTTTCATCTTCATCCAATAACAGAACCCTTAGTTTCCCTTCAGGACACTTATGTGCTGGACCATATTGTTGACCACACCGGTAGCAAAGGCCTTTCTTCCGAGGCTCTTCCCACTTCGTATGAGATAGAGATCGTACCCCTCTATCACGGTGAAACACCTGCCCGGTATCCGAGGAAGAAGCGACAACAGGTTTGGGAGAGAAAATAGGAGGAATCGATTCCGAGTGAATAATGGACCCCTTGTCTGGTAGTTTAATGGGGAATGAAAGTTTGAACTCAGATTGGTCCGTAGTGTTAAGCCCAGTAGTCAACCCAGACATTGGAGACCTAAACTAGTTAAGATATCGGAAATAGGGTATCGGAATTAGAGCGTAACATCAACTCAACATCCTTACCAAAATACATGGCGTCCAAGAGAGATTCGGGACGATGTAAACGCACCAACTGCTTGACATCAGCCTTTAAACCTTCTACAAAATACCCTAACGCTTGCGATTCCGGCAATCGGGGAACCAACGATAAAATATACTCAAAATCATCAATATAATCATAGATTGAATCTGATTGTTGAATAGTTGCTAATTGTTCATACGGATTCTGAATCTCACGGCCTCGAAACCATTGCAACAATTCAGATTGAAACTCGAACCACGAGAGAGATAGTCGAACCTGTGTGATAATTGTGAACCAATGTTGAGCGACCCCAACCATGCTCATTTGAGCCAGACGCAAGCGCACATCATCAGGAGTATGATTGATATCAAAATAGAGGGAAGCCTTTTGAATCCAACCTTGTGGATCCAAACCACAAAATTCAGGAAGTTTTACCTTTTTCACCGCCCAAGGTAAAATAGAAGGAGCATCACTTGAAGCAGATAACTGCACCAGAAAACCCCGATCCAGAAGAATCCTCAACATGCTTATTCTCCTGTGATTTCATCCAAGCTAAGACTACGGAATTCTTCAGATACAGATCGATCATCATTCAGCGCCTTAAGAGAATCCTTAATCACTATAACATCATATTGTAATTGCTGAATTTGTTCATGAATATCTAATCGAGATGACTCATTCACCATGATTGAATCAGAAATTAAAAGAATAGAAACAACAGAAGAAAGTGATTCGGAATAGAAATTGTAAGGAGATCTGATAAACTAGATCTGATATAAGGAGAGATAAAAGAGAATTGGCGGGAAACTTTTATTATGGAATTTGGCAGGAAAGGAAATTACAAGGATATTCTAGGGTTGTGCTCTCTCTCACTGCCAAGCAGGAGCCTAACAACTTTAGCCAATCTAATGCCTATCCTCTCTAGCTTATTTCATTACTATTTATACAAATACCCAACTACACACTCTAGAACTTTCTTATTTTCCTTCTTATTCCCTATCAAAGTATGTATGTGATCTTTCGGTAAAAAGTTCATCAGTGAACTGTCACTAGAATCCATCAGTGATTCATTGTTATTTGTTAAAATCTATTACGCAACCCATGCCCATATTTCACATAGAGATTTGTTGATGGTTGGTATCTTTACCAACAGCTTTCTGTGTTACTGAGAGTTATTTGTTTTGTAATAATACCCATGTGAATAACTTATGTTTTATTGTTGTTATAACCATTGTATGCTAGTGAAAAGTTCTTTGTTAGTTCACATATAAAAAATGCGAAATCTATTAAGTATTATTCTAATAATTTCAGGGCAATAAGAAAAATTTTATTTTTGCTTCTTTTGATATAGATAAAAAAACCTATAATATCATTTCTTTGTTAGGATAAAATGAAACTCGTATGAGTTGTGAGAATCATATGAACTCATAGTTGCCCTTGATTTGTAACCAATAGATGGCCCAGATTTAAAGTTGGATTCTTTTTGTGTTTTTAATTTTAAAAAGTCTAAAAAATGGGGAAAATATACAAAAAGGGCAATGTAGTTATTTGCTATTTTTTTACCGGCTAAATGGAACTCAACACATAAATTACACATTTTACACCCTTGCCCAGGATTTGAACCTGTAAGAACTCATAACAAAGCAATCAAAATCAATATTTTTTCTATACTACTACCACCACCACCACCACCATCATCATCATCATCATCATCATTATTATTAAAATACAATATTATAATAAGAATTTTCTTTTTAAATATTTTATTGTACCTCTCAAAATTACTCTTAATAAAAATTTTGCACGTGTTAAATGGTAAAATTATGCGTGTAAAAAAATATTTATCTTCGTATATGTATAATTTTTAACGCGTAAATTAATTGTATGATGTTGTGTTTTGATTAATAATGATAAGTGGGTAAAAATAAATTTTGAATGGTTTTTTATTGAGTTATCGCAGTTCTTACAAAATATATGAGTTTTCAATTTAACATTCCCTATGTGTGTGTATTAGAGGATTAAGATAATGTGAGAACCATTTGAATAAATTTTGAATGGTCTCTTTTCTAGTAGTGTAGGGATTTTCAGTACCAATATTTTTAGTTTAGTACAGAACCATAAATGCTTATCCCTAGATCCTACATTGTTAAGAAAATAAGAAATCAAAAAATGTCAGAACAAAATCAAATATTTGTTTAGCGCGCCTTTGTATAAAAAAATAACTTTATATTGTGGGACCTAGGGGGAATTGTGGGGAGTGGAAAGGGGAAGGGGGCAGAGAATAATATTATATTGTGTTAAAGTTTAAAAAAACTGACTAATGAAAAAAAAAACCGCCCCACGCCCGGCAAATTTCCCCCGCCTAACCGTATATATACTCAAAGTGGATAACCCTTTAACCCCACAAACGCAAACTTCTTGCTTTTTTTGGGACCAGATGTACTTCTCCCATAACATTTCATTTTATCTATAAAGAGTAAAGAGCAACAATTTAGATCAAAGCTGAGTTATCTTGACAACGCTAAATATCGTGAGAATCGTAATAACAAGTAAAAAAGTCAATTAAAATAAAAAAAAATTTAATACAAATCTCATTATAATCAAAATACATCAATAAATGAATTTTTTTTCCAAATAATTCATCTTTTCTTGCAAAAACACTTTCAATTTAACTTTTTACACATGTGTAAAAACAATTTATTTCTGTATACGTTTGAATTTTTACACGTAAATTATGTTTTTTATATTGTATTTTAGTAACAAAGATAAGTGTAAAAGTAAATTTTGAATTTGAATGATTTTAGATGACGTTCTAACGATTCGCACGAAATATACACGTTATAAAATTAACTTTCCCCGATCCAAATAATAAAATAAATAAAAAAACAGCTCATGTGGACCTGACCTAAATTCCCATCTCATGTGCCAAATTCCTATTCGCCTAAAACATGGGCCAGACACGTGCTCTACTTAATGCCACTGGGGCCTACCCTTGTATCTTACATGGCAAGGACCACGTCATAAAAGGTCAGACACGTCAGCCCAAAAAGCCTCCATAAGATAGGGTCATTTTCTTATTCCCAGACCCAAACTTCATAAATCCAGAACACTAGTGCTTAAACAACTTGTACATTTCCCATTTAAGTTTGTACAATGCTCTCGATTGAAAGGTTTCAACTCTGGAAAATGGACTATGCTTGGATAGATGGATAGATAACAATCTTTCTCCCATTCTCTTCTCTTTGAGAATGTGAGAGAAGCTCAAAGCCAATGGTGCATGATCATCTTCTTTCTCACACAAGTTTTATTTCTTAAAGATTAATATTGCAGGTATGACTAATTTGAATTTTGATATTATGTAACTTATTATCAGTTTTCTAAACTATGTGTGTATATGTATTGATTATTTATCTTAAATCTTGGAGTGTTGGCTTTTAAGGTAGTAGTTTTGGAAACATCTAATGTTAATACTTTGTTTTTGTTCAAGAAACTGTACATATGTTTGAATTTGAAAGATCTAGTTGGTTGATCTATTTAAATGTTAAAAAGATAATATTTTTTCGATTGGATAATAACTAATAATTGTGTTTTGATTCAATTTTTAATCCTGGAGTTTGATATTTGAAGATGTAGTTAATTAAAGAGCACCTGTAATTGTTTCTTATTGTTGTACTTGAATTTTTTTTTTTTTTATATAATAACTTGTGTTTATTGTTGTAAATATTGCATATTTTTTGTTTAACTTGTTTTAATTCTGAATTATGAACGGAATCTATCCCAATATAAAGTGATAATGCATAATTTTGCTAAGATATTTAGCTTATTACATCAAGTCCGTTACTTATGTGCCCGTAGGCCGTAACTCTCAATGTGACAAGAGGTTTCATTTTAATTAATTTTTTTTCTAGCCTATTTGTGTCTAAACCAATACGAGTATGCTAGGTTTTGGATTAGTTATTATTGATAATTCAATTTCTTTTTATTTTGTGAGGACCCCTTTATGTATAATTAACCAATATCTTAATGTTCTTCAAAAGTTAGGTCTTTCACTTTTTTTTTGGTAAAAGCTTTTCCCTGAAATAAAATAAATGGAAAAACAAATCTAATTTGTAGCTATATTAGTTCTCTTTCTAGCATTTTTTATAGTTCAATAGAATATTGGTCACAAAAGAAAGGTTCCAAAATGCCATATTTGACCAAAAAAGTCAAAGTGTATACTTGTTTCAGGTGACTTATGATGGATAGATATTGTGAATACTGTGTGAATTTAAGATCAGTTGTTTACTGTAAGGCGGATGCAGCCTACCTTTGCCTTTCGTGTGATGCTAAGGTTCACTCAGCCAATCCATTGTCGAAGCGCCATCATAGGACTCTCATTTGTGACACTTGTAGACGACGCCCAACCTATGTCCGATGCTATGATCATCAAAGGTTCATGTGTCGCGGTTGTGACCTTAGCCAACATGACACTTTTTCTCAGCATATAAAAAGAGTCATGAGTAGTTATGTTGGTAGCCCATCGGCCCGTGATTTAGGGGCATTATGGGGTTTTGACTTGAGTCGGTTTGGTGATGGTAGTAGCATTCTTGACCCTAAATTCGGTTCGAGTTCATGTGCCCCTTCAAACACAAGTGCAGTCAGTTTAGAAAGCAATGTACAAATTAAGGTATGTTAAAAAAATTATGCTAAATGGATTGTGTTCATGGGTTACCTGGAAAATTGACATGGGCGTGAAAAGAGTGTAGACACGTAAATCTGAACATGACACTAGTTTTAACAGGTTGCACCAGGACGACCAAAATTTTATTATATTTTACTTAACAAAAAGATAGAAGCGTAAATAAAATTATTGTGTTTAAACTATAAAATATAAATACTAGCATTCTTTTCGCTTTTAGCTTTTTACTTATTTGCAAAAACTACAAGCCCGTTTAATTAATGATATAAAACACAATCTAAAATAAATATGTGTAAAAATTAAGGATTTTTTACATATTCCCCGGCTAAAATCAATTACTCTAAACTAGCACTCTTTTCGCTTTTAGCTTTTTACTCAGCCCTTAAAATCAATTACTCTAAAATTAAACGAGTCAACCTGAACACAACCATATGTTCAACTCAAAACTAGCACGAACCCATTAGAACCAAACCCAAACCCATGAAATTTTTGTTAGGTTCATGCAATGTAAAAAGACACACCCTAATTGAAAATCTTAATGTTTATTTTTATTTAAGGTTACTTTGTAATTTCACAAATAGTTTTTGATGCTTTATTTATTTATTTTTATGTAAATAGGAAATATATGGTGGTATGCAAGCGGTCATTCTACAACAACTTGTTGATTTGGTAAAATTTCAAACTACAAATGATGTTGATAAAATTCCATCCGTGATACGTTGCGAAGAACACAAAGTGGATCAGAACGACGTTGATCAATCCTCTCAGCAGTTTTGGATCGGGGAGGGGCATCCTCATCACCACGAAATGACTTTGGATCCTTGTTCGTCGCCTTTCACACAATTGGACCATCTAGAGTCTGAAAGCGATGAAACCGGCCTCCAAGGAGACCCGTTTTGGCAATGCAAAAGTCGGGTTCCAAGCGGACAGGTTTCACCATTCCTATGCTTGTTTTAGTCCATTTGTTATCTTGTTTTTCAAGAGGAAACAACACTAGGTGAAAACTAATAAACACACTCAAGATTACTTGAATGGTGAATCCAACCAGCCCATTTTCGGCCCATTATCTTTAATCTGAAAACGTTAGGCCCAAGACCGCTTCTCTTTTCGAATAGCAAACATGTTATGTATGTAGATTAATAATACAAGTCATCTATGTTAGAGATCCAGATCAATCCGGGTCCTAATATTAATGGGCCCATATATAGGCCTATTGGTTGTACTTCGTTCGTAGACTTGATCAAAAAATGTTGTTAGACCTGACACCTGAGCCAGCCCTGTTCAATCTATTTTATACCCGGTTAGGCCCAGTCCCTAAAAAAATATCATGTTTTTTTTACCGCAAATGTTATTAACTCCCTAATATAAAAAATATCATGTAGTACTGTTTAAATATTCAATTTTCATATATTGCTGGTGATGCTATTTTGTATAGTTTTATTTTTTGCTATATTAGCTAATTTGAAATAACTAAAGAAAAAAAATACTTTTATAGTTTTTTTCCCAAACCAGTTCTGGTTGAAACCGGTTCTGGTTTGGGTCAAATATGATCAAAACCGGTTTTAGCTAGAACCGATTCAGGTTGGAGCCGGTTTTGAGGGGGAGGGGGATCTGTTTGGGTTACAAACTGGTTCCATTTCCTGAACCGGTTTACTTTTTTTTTTCACCAACCATAAGGTGAACATTTGTACCTCTAGGAGGAGGCTTCGTTTCTAGTATTTAGGAACGGGCCAGATCGGGCGATCGGCCATTCTAATTTATGTTCAATTATCTACGTAGCTTTGGTCTCAAAATATGCAAGATCTTGGTGTATGTGAAGAACCATCATGCTTGGATGATTTGAACATGCCTGATATAGATCTCACGTTTCGTAATTTTGAAGAACTCTTCCGAACCGAGCAAGAGCCCACAAGGCTGGAAAAGGTAAATTCACTAAAGATAACATTTGGGGGTCTTTTTATAAACCGTTGAATCTGACCAACCAGTTTAAATAGTTTGAGATCCAAATAGTTTGGTTTGTCTGCTTTATGTAGTTATGTACTTATGTTTATTTGTTATGATAAGACTATGGGGTGTGGGTGGGGAAAGGCTTTGGGAAAGCTGATGTGGAGCTTTCCCCGAAGGGGAACACCGCCCCCCCCCCCCCCCCCCCCGAATTGTCTTCGGTGTGCTCGGGGTGATTCTCCCGTTCTCCTCGTCCCAAAATCCAAGAAAAAAAGAGACGTTGGGGTGGATCTGGGTAGAGAGAGAGAGATCAGAGAGAGAGAAAGAGTTGTTTTAGAGAGAGAGAGAGAGAAGCAGATCTGGGATTGGTGGGTGGAGACAGACGGTGGCGGACGTCGGTGGGGTTGGTTCCAGGTGGAGGCGGTGGCGGACGGCGGTGGGGTTGGTTCCAGGTGGAGGCGATGATGTTGGTTGTTGGTGAGGGTGAAGGTTGATGAAGATGATGATGGTTAGAGAGAGGATGGGTGAAGGTTGATGAAGATGATGATGTTGGTTGTTGGTGAGTGTTTGTGTGTGTGTGTGTTTATGAACCATTCAAAATAATTTTTTTTTTTTTTTTTGCATTTAAATAATGGAAAGGGGAAGGGGGAGAATGGGGAACCATTTCCCCTAGAAGGGGGAGGGAAAGGGGGAAGATGACGTGGCGCTGATGTGGACAAGGGTGAGGAAGGGGGAAGGGGAACCACACCCCATAGTCTAAATTGTCTTAAAAATTTAATATAAATTAAATATTTTGATAAAGAAACTGAAATAATTGGTTGTGAGAAAGTCCCAACAACGTACCAAAGAAGCTAGGCTTTGTTTATCTTGTAACATTTTGATTGTGACAGGGTAAGTCCATGACCAACTGCGAGTCATCTCCAAAGAAAGCGCGTTACGCTTCTCAAATCATGTCTTTCTCTCACTCAAGACTTGGTGGTGAAAGCAGTAGTAACGTTTGCGTTGACAGTGGCACGTCGCCCTCGTGTGGATCACTGGAGCACCACGAATCCTTAACGATGGAAGGAAAGACGAACATGCAGCAGTATGCAACCATTATATTGTTTGTAGCCTTATAATCTAATTTTGCTTTGACTTGTGCTAACTTTTGTTGGGTTTTGAGTTTATCATCAGGGAAGATTCAAAACAAGGCCAATGTGGCTACAGAAAGGCCAGATCCGACACACGAAAGCGAACAAAATCACAAAGTTGGAAGTTTGACGGCCATGGATCTGTTACAAGAAGTTTCTGAAAGTCAATTGATTAAACTTTTAGTTCATTGTTTGTTGTAGATCATAGTAATTGCTATGCCATGAACATGACTACAAGTTTTGTTGTTATGATATAGATTATTTACTTTTAATCTTGGACACCTAATGTTTGGTTGGCAATCGCATACGCCTTTATGTAGCTTATGTTTTTGTTTTAAGCGAGTCAACCAGGTTTCATACAAAGTATAAATTAAAAGATCATGGAACCAAAAATACATTGTTAATGTATACAACCTTCTAAGACCATGTGTAGTGGGAATTTTCACCTTGTATGGGGCATTTTTTGACAATTGGCATGTGAGGTCACCAGGGGATTGAAATTAGATGAGGGTGTAGTTGGAGGTGAAAATTTCCATGGAGCATTTAATCATTGGGGCTTGTTTCTGATTGGTCCACACAAAAGGAATGAATCTGATTGGTCCACTCAAAATTTTCACCCCGTTAAATATTTGCCCCAAAAACGTCCACTTCCTTATTCCATTACACATGGTCTAATAACTTTATTTGATAATTGCGTATGATTTTTTAATCATATATAACACTGTAACTACTGAATATGAATGTTACAAAATTTGTGTTGGATATGCTTATTTTTACAGCCTTAAAACACACATATACACATGGCTGTGGGGATAAGCTTGTTGCCATGTTGTTTTCCTCTATATAGTATGTCACAAGACTCTTTAAAACAACCATTCAGTGGTCTCTATAAAGGAGCTTCTTTTTCTGTTTGAATACACTTTTAAATGAAAACTAATAGTCATTCCTTTAAAACCAATATCTATAATCTATAATCTATAATCTATAATCTATAATCTATAATACATTTTCACCTCCATACAACTTAACAAGCACCATGTACAACATATTTAAGCAAGAAATTTAAGGGTATTATGGAGATAATTGTGACAATTAAGACACTTAGAAGGGTAAAATAGTAAATCTATCATTCTATTTTAGTTTTTAACATAAAATGTGTTACCATCCTACCCCTCTTCAATACACGGTTATTCAATGTCATCATCATCTCTTCAATATACCCTCACCTTCATGACGATTCAATGCAAACGTCAGTTTTTCTTACTCTACCCTTCGATTGAAGCCTGCATATGAAGCGTTTCGCCTTCAGTTTGTCTTGTTCAGTGAACATCGAAGGTTTATAACAACCCTAATGTTTATTATTCTTTAGTGGATGAGTTCTTAATTGGGTACCAAGGGTCTGCTGCCCTCCTTCACTATATTCACGATCTTCATCAACCTTAATTTCCTTGTTACACCATCCCGTACATTGAATTTTGAAGGATTAAATGTCAAACTATTTTATGAATTTAACATTAGACTTCATCAGTTATACTAGGTGTTTCTACTTCCGAAACCGGCTCTCTCTGATTCATGTGATGTTCATAAACAAATTAGGCTCTGTCCAATTCATGTATTATTCGCTGAAACCAAGAACTGTTGTCTAAATCATAGAACTGTAATGTTTGATTTTTTTTTCTCAAGGGTTGGTTATTGGTATAAATGTGTAGTAATGTAATTGCAGTGCTGTAATGGTGTATTATGATTGAATTCATACTGGAAACTGTATAAAGTGTGGTTTTTTTATTCCTCCAGACAATGTCTTTTTGCATTATATGTGTTGTTGGATTGTTTTTATTGAGGCTATCATTGTTTATATTGCTGGCTGCTGGTCGGGTGGATTGTTCACAACAATGTGGTGGATTAGTTACTTTAAGTGTTTTTAGTAATGTAAATTGAAATGATTTGCTGTGTTGCGCAGATTGGCTTAACTTAAGCCCAAGATTACGTGTGATTGGCTGGAAAATAGTGTTGGTTGGATTTGTGATTCGGATAATAACTATCTGCTTAAGGCCATGAAGAAATGCCTCTATTTATGCCACTAAATTTGACACAGTCACCGGTTACTTTTGCGGTAAACTATCATCTTTATCGTTTTATTGTATCCAGTTGTTTTTAAAACTATTCGAAAACACTTGCTTGATCAACCCAATGAAACTGTGTAAAGTTAATAATATCTAGCATACAAAACTTTGTATAACATATATTGAAACAGATGTGAGTCACTTCACTGATGAAGATACAGTTCAAGAATATGCTTTAAATTTTGTACACAGTTTTAGAAAATACAGTTCATGAACTAGCGTTTGCAATGGGAGACAACAATTTCTTTACACTGTTAAATGTAACAAACCTTGTTTCAATAAACTTAAATGGAGATCATGGGTGAAGCACCGCATATACGTGTTCCTTTGTAGTGCTATGAGGGCTACTAAGTAAGTAGTAAAATTTAGGCAAACTACTAATCCAATGCTATGACATGGGCTGTTTTAGTTTGTTACTAATTTGTACTGTTTTGCATTTACCGAAACCATATTATTTCCAAACTTGACTATTTTTCAAATAAAGCTGACTTTTTGTTTTTCCTTTTTTCTTTATTTTTGGTCAGAAGGACCTATATGGAATCAGCTAGCTGCATTTTGGTTGGCTACTCCAGCCAACATCAAACATAAATGAACCTATTACGTTTGTTAATTTGTTTCTTTGTGCCGAGGCTCATGTTTTCAAGAACTATTTGAACCTGACAAGTTCTGTTTATGTAGTGCAGGTTACGTATAGTGTCCAATATGCGTTGGTATGCTCACGGATCGAACCTCTATGATTTGGTCAACGTGTGTCCAGGTGTTATTTTTCTGTTCTTTATTATTTTTATTATCTCTGCACGAGGATTCTAAGTTGAAAGTTCTTAACTATATATGCTCTTTTCAGGGTTGTCAATGGGTGTTCTAAATGTCTCCATTGTGCAACCACAACTAATATATTCCCTTCATGTTATTTTATGGTTTTTGGGTCTAATTAAAGTTTGATTTTGTGAACAGATATGTTGTGTTTTCAAGGGTTATTCTTCTGTTCTTAGGCAGCTTCATTGCTCCTTCATAATTTCTGCATTTACCACATCAGTCCACCTGGGCACGAGGTCTGTGAATGAGCTTGTTTGTAATTACCGTTTAATTCTGACTACGCAATATTCAACAATCAAATTCTTATAATCACCAACATGACTAAAAAAACATTTTCTAGAAAAATAAGAGACGTTATGTGAAGCGAGAGTAAAATGTCTTTTTAGTTTAGGTTAAGAAGGAGATATTAATTATATGTCTTCCGTAAAGTCAATAATCATTAATCAGACAATCACATGTTTCCGTGTTTGACAACATATATCATTGTTATTTATTGAAATTATAATATTAAGGTAAAAAATCTCTTATGGGATTTGAACAAGAACTGTTGCAGTTAGGAGCAGCAGCCATATGTCCTGATGATCATGTTCTGTCTGTGGAGGATCTTTGTGATCAGATTCTAGAGGTCCTCAATTATGTTAGGTAAGTCGTTTACCGTTGATCATGGTATTAATGTTTTTTATTTTCCCTAAATTATTAATTTGTGTATGTATTTTCGGTTGTTAATTTAGGCTTGGTGCGGTAATGTGCATGGGGGCGATGTCGGGTGCCTACCTTCTTACGCTCTTTGCGGTGCGACTACTCGTTGACCCTTCTTGTTTCTTGATAATTTACGCTTTTAAAGTGGATTTAAAAGTTTAACTAAATATGGTTTTATAATGCAGATAAAGTATAGAGATAGAGTTACTGGTTTAATTCTTGTTTCTCCTCTTTGCAAAGCACCTTCATGGACTGAGTGGTTTTACAATAAGGTTTGTTACAAAAAAAAAAGAGAGTTCATCAATTAGGTTAAAAGAAGGGATACTTAAGTAATTTTATTATACCCTTAGATAAATTAGGTTTATATTAACTGTATCATTGCTTATTGTGTGTAGTTGATGTCGAATTTACACAATTACTATGGCATGTGTGGATTATTGGAAGAGTGTTTGCTTCAAAGATACTTCAGCAAGGTACCTTTTGACTTCTTTCATAAGTTTTGTTTTAGTTTAATACAATTTTATGGATTTTTCTTTGTTAAACATCCTTAAATTGAATTAGGAAGTCCGAGGTAATCCAGAAATCCCAACACATATATTAACAAGCATGCTCTTTGGTCTATTTGAGTGTTGGTTTTAAACTCTTTTCAACTTATTAAACATTTCTGTCAACTGGTCAATGATCACCTATAATTTGATAGAGTCAAGGTCTAGCTAACTAAAATTGCAAGGATGAACTAAAAACACAATATGATCCATTAAAAAAAATATTTTCTTTAAGTTATAATCAGCCTTGCTACAATTGTTTTTGAATGAAGAACTATAGGTAAGGATTTCCATTAAATTTACGAATAGATATGAAACACGGATAATTTGTGTGCCAGTGACGTTTACAGCTCCAAGGCGAATAGATTTTATAAGTAGGTGACAACATAAATGAGTACCATGTTGCTAATTATCACGGCCGTAGAAAGGTTGGTCAATGATTTATTCTGTCATAAAAACTGAATATCAATATATCATGCTTACGCTAACTTTTTCTTTTTCCAGTTATTGGATGAAAGACAAAGCATTAACGTGTGGAGGTATCTTCAAGCAATTGATAAGAGACCCGATATTTCCAAGGGTTTAAAAAAGCTACAATGCAGAACGCTTTTATTTTTCGGTGACAGCTCACCATTCATTCAGATGCCCATCACATGACTGGGAAATTGGACAGACGATATAGTGCATTAGTTGAGGTAATTTTGTTCAAATATTTACGGCTTTGATGGTTAACAGTTACTGTACTATGCAATCTGACTTTGGTAGCCAAATAAAGGTGTTAAAGATCAATTTTTTTTTAAATCTGAATGTGGAATATTTTAGTCACTAAGAAGTACTTTGACTTTAAAGAACAATGTTGTGCTGTCTTACAAAGTCATATGGTGGGATTCATTTAGCTTCTTTTTGTGGTACAGCACTACACATTGTTGTTGGTCCATAACAGTCAACAAATGGCTGATATATTCATTACATTATGGGTTGAAGCTACATGTGTCAATCATATCGGGTTAGTGGGTTGGCGTGTAGGAATATCGAACCTAAACATGACCCGTATTTTAGACTAAAACAAAATGAAAGGAAGTTAAATTAATTAAAGTTGAAGTTCTAAACTGAAACAAAAGACCTTAAAATAAATTATCAATGCACAATTTAAAAGACCTAAAAATAATTTTTAAAAGCATATACTATTCAAACGGGTTAGCAGGTCAACTCAAACCTGACCGGGTTGTGCTGTCCAATTCAAAACCTGTATTTTCCCGTGTTGCGTTCAAGTTCGTGTCAGGAATTTCCACCCTTAGTTGAAACACAACGGCTGTACAATGAAAAATAGAAAGCTCTGATGCAAGAATGAAGCACTTAATAGTAAACTTTTTGAGAAAACAAAACCTTTACCCGTATCGAAATGGGATTAAATTCAAAAATGCCTAACAGGTACATGAATACAACAATTTGATGATTTAGGTTACTATGCAGGGTGGTATTTTTAGTTTCCTAATTTGATTTGTGGCTGCTTAGGGAAATTGATAATTCTTTTTTTCTTTTTCATATTTGTTTACAAGGAAAGGGTTGCAACTATATTCTTAACTGAACCATACCTTTCATCTCAAAACTATGGAGAGATGTTCAGCAACCAGATGTAATCTGTTTTGTTAATGATACAAATGTGCACCACAAGACCTTTGAAGGATTCCTCACAAAAAAACCAATTACACTACTAGAAAAAAGGCCTTCCTTGACACTTTTTTTATGACATGCCACATTTTATGACATGCAAAAGTGCATGTCATAAAAAAAATGTCATCTTTGGATAAAAGTGATAATTTCTTGACGTTTTTTTACGAGTGTCAATAATTAACCGTCATAAAATAAAAAACATGACAGTTTTGAAATCGCGTGTCATGATTTTCGTCACCTAAAATCTAAAAAGTTTTCAATCCCCACGCGTTTTTCCATAAACCTCCTTCTCTCTCAAATCAAACCCCCCACCTTCAATCTCCCTACTCGTTCATCCCTCTCCCTCTCTCAAATCTCAAAAGATTTCATCCCCTAACCATTCTTCAACCCTGCTCGTTCATCCATTCCCTAACCTGATTCGTGAATGTAAGCGAAAGAAATAAAGGCACAGAACCCTAACATGTAGTCGTAAAGAGATGCACAGAACCCTAACCTGTAGCCGAAAGAGGAAGCTGATTCGTGAATGTAGCCTAACCTAACCTGATTCGTGAATGTAGCCTAACCTAACCACGACACAGAACCCTAACCTGTAGCCGAAAGAGGAAGCTAAAACCCTAACCTGCAGCCGAAAGAAGGATCACCATTTCTGTATGCTTCTTTCTCAACTCTGATTATTATAAGTTTTTTTTTATCAGTTTTGTTAGTTCAAGTTTTCTGTATGCTTCTTTCTCAATCTGCAGGGTGTTGTTAAATTTCGTGATTTTCGTTCAAGTTTTGTTAGAACTCAGGGTTCTGCTCCTGCTCGTTGTGCGCATTTTCGTTCTGCTCGTTGTGGTATCTATCCTCTCTCCTTCTGTTTATGTTGTTTATTTTTAGTTTTAATTCGTTATTTAGGGTTTTAATTGGGATAATACTCCAGATTATGATGTTAGTTAGTGTTTCTTATTGATGAAAGATATTGATAAATCAACATTACAGCTCGTTCTGCTCCTGCTCCTTCCTGCTCGTCGGCTCGTTCCTGCTCCACATTACAATTCTGACCTGTTTGTGTTCGGTAAGTTCCAATTCTGACCTATTTGGATCTCTCCTTGCTAGATTCAGTTTGTTGTTATATTGTGGTTACATTGTGATTTTGTGACCTATTTTAGGTATTTTAGGCTCAATTCATTTGTTTTTACATGTTGATATTAATATGGTGGTTGAAAGGCATGTTGCCAATTTTGGGACAATGAAGATGTTGAAAATGACGCACCTGAAGAACCAGTGGTAAGTCTTGAATCTTGATCTTTATTACAAGTGACTGTTAATATGTGAATATTTATTTGATTTTCTGTTATTATGTTTATTATTGGTTAGTGCCTATTAATATGATTTGCTGTTAATATGTTGATTATTGGTTAGTGCTTGTTAATATGATTTTCTGTTAATACGTGAATTAGGGATGTTACTACTCTGAGCGAACCTTTTTTTGCATGTTTTAGTGATTTACTGGTATTAGTGTTCCTTCCTCTGTTATCATGGCTTACAACAGTGATTATGCTGAAGGCCCTGATATTTTTAGGTTCACTAGGTTAGATAATGATGGTAATTTAAGAATTTACAGTTCCAGTTCTAGTAATAATAATAATAATGGAAATGGTAATAATAATAATAATAATAATAATAATAATGGTAATATTCAGAATGTAAGATGGGCTGCAGTGAGTGATCAGTGTCAAGTATTTGGGTACTGTGGGAATTTGGGGATTTGTAGTTATAACGGGTCGGATCCTGTATGCGGGTGTCCGTCGCAGAATTTTGAACCGATTGATGTAAGGGATAGGAGGAGAGGGTGTAGGAGGAAGGTGGAGCTAGAGGATTGTACAGGGAGTTGGACGATGTTGGACATGGATAACGCAAGGTTTTTGACGTACCCGCCTGAGTTGTCGTCGCAGGAGTTTACTATAGGGATATCGGCGTGTAGGTTGAATTATTTGGTTAGTGAGTCGTGTATAGCGTCTACGTCGTTGTTGGATGGGACGGGGTTTGGTTATTTGAAGGTGCCTGGTTTTATTAGTGGTTATTTGAAGGTGCCTGGTTTTGATTGCTGCTGAGATTGGTTTGTGGTTTTGGTGCTGTAGAAACAGTCCGAAACTTGGTGTTTTGTCGGCTCAGTATGCGCTGCTTGAGTATGCTTCTGGTGCACCGGTTCAGAGGCTGATCGGGTTCTGTTCTGATGGCCGTCACAGGCTTCTAGTGTACGAGTTCATGAAGAACAGTTCTCTTGATACCTTGTGAGATTCCTTTTGTCTGAGTTGACAGTTCTGACCCTATCATTCCAGCCCGCTTAAAAAATAACTTGTTTGGACTAAAGATACTATTGACCCGTTACCTAATACGCCCATATTATGGCATCTATAATATGCAACCTAATACGCAACCTAATTGGCCACACACTCGCCAATCTGCAAAATTACAAGCTGGTGTTAAATGGGCACATAATCAACCAAAAGAAAAAAGAATAACAGTGGACCAGAATGAATGCTATAAAGATTTTGTAATGGTTACTAACATGAAAACAAATAACAATGTCAAGAAAAAAAATGTTTAATTTTACTGGGCATTCCCAAAACAAAATAAAAGCATTTACTTGGGACAAAGGTGTATGAAAGTATATTTAATAATCAACGAAAAGAAAAAAGAATAACAGTGGACCAGAATGTTTAATTTTGCTGGGCATTCCCAAAACAAAAAGTATATTATATCAAATTAGGGGAATTAGCAGCAAGTTTGCTTGACAAAATAATCAATAGGTTCCACTTGGCAGACATGATAAGAAGTATGGAATCTGTCTTCGAATTTGTTTTCGGGTCATATTCCTTCGACTTTTAGTTTTCTCAAGTTGTTGGCTGTTTTAGCTTGGCAATTGCTCTGCACTTCAGGTTCTTGATTTATAGTTAGACATCAAAGATTTGTTTATTATTTAAAGGTATCGTGGCTACTGCTTTTGTTCATAGCATGTACTTGTAGCAATTGTATAAGTATTTGATGTGGAGTGATGACTTCTGTACTTTTAGTAATTTTCAAGAGATATTGATAAGATGATTTTCAAGTATGTAAACAATCCAAGATATATGTGCATAGGGTGGTTTTATAATGACTCGACGAGTCGCTTCCAAGATTTAATGAAGCAACGCACGTAGAATCGCTTAATAACAATGCAACTTGTGGTGATAAGCCATTGAAGTGCCAAATGCACAAGGATTTTAAGTAACTATTGAATCATGTTCGGATCCTATAATAACGTCTTGTTCAAACATAATTATTATTATGGTACATGGTGTGAGTAATCGCAATCGTAATTGCATTCATTAGTTCATACAACACTGTTTAGATTGAACTCCTACCTGCAGTTTGGCACTGAGACAGCCACAAGTCTATCTGTTCTGTCATTTGCTTGCCGCACTTTGTTAACATTTTCAGGAGAGCTGCAGTTTTTAGAACTTCCTGAAATTTAAATAAGCATTGTTTGGCTAGATGATGAACACCATATCAGACCCTTTCCTTTAGCATAATCTGATGCCATGGTTAATTGATCATAATCTTAAAAGATGCCATTTTTATTAGTTTTCGATTAATATGTCACAATATTGGTTATTCTCTAATTAGGTTTAATATTTTTCTTATTTTTTTTAATGTGTAGTGTCCATGCCAGCCGGGAAGCACAGAATGTGGTTTTTACGTCATGAAATTCATGAAAGAGATCGTGCAAGGAGGAGTCGAAATATTGGGCAATGTAAGTTATGCAAAATAAACGTAGCGATGCGTTATGATTTATGTAAAATAATTGGTTTGCCTCGATTAATGTATTAATTTTATTGTTGTCTCAGGTTGGGGGAGGAGCGGATCATTACGGGGATGAAGACATGGATGCCCTTCGCGAAGAAGGGTTAGGCTATGCCGCAACATTTATTTTCAAATGATCCAAACTTGTTTGTTTAATTTTAAGGCAATGTCGATACAATATTTTTGTAAATGTTAAACGTCTCGGATTATTTGTAATTTGATAAATTGGCCGGATTATATAATGAAATGATTTTTTGTTATTAGTTTGCTAATTATTTTGCATATAATAAAATGGCTATAAATCCAGGAGGGTAAATATGTAATTTTACAGGAATTTTTTTTTTAGATTAATAAATTATGACACGCAAAAAAACGTCATAAAATTCTGTCATAAATTTCTGTCATAATTTGTGTCGAAAAAATGTCAAGAAAAACTGTCATAAAAATGTGTGTCATTAAAAAGTGTCATAACGTGTGTCAATAAATGCTGTCATAAATGTGTGTCATAAACAGATGACACGCGAAAATATGTCATCTTAAATTTATGACACCGCCATCCTTGACGTTTTTTATCTTGTCATCAGACCCTTTTCTTGACACGCATTTTCATTTTAATGTGCCACCTGAATGCTCGTACAATCCATCATCAGAGAGTCATCTGGTCACATGGTTCTATACAACTTAATCCAGTTATTAACAATTTTAAACGCAACCTGCCTTTTAGCAATAAGGTTTTCCAATTCAAAATCAAATTCATTAACTGCTCAACAAAAGGCTGACAACATTATGGTTGTAATGTTATTTTTTTTGTTAAAACATCAAGTGGATTCTAATTTTTAAACATGTTGTCATACTCACCTTTTAAACCTCCCAACCAATTGATAACACGTGTTTGACTTGTTTAGATATATCGGTATATAGGTCGAGTTCGGATTACATGATTTCAAGTGTGTTTGTGTTAAATTTTATGTTAAAGATCATATATATTGGATGGACTTTTTTTTTTCCAAAAAACTTAAAACATGCAATCCCACAGTCATTTTTAGTCTAGACTCCTCTCTTGTACAAACCCACACATCCTACCCATAAAACATTCGTCATCGTAAAAATCACCACAAACGCCATACACATGCCTCAAACTTCAAGATACGACGCGACAAAACAGATGCACCCGCAGCAACGCGCGGGCATTCCTACTAGTACATTATAAAGGAGGAGTGATGTACCATATTGGAATTTTGACATGGGTACAATTTTTAAAGCAACAAGTATAAGAGAATAAAGCTTATTTCATAAGGGTATTATAGGGACATTGGGGACAATTATGACACTTAGAAGGGTAATATAGACATTTCACCTATCTAATCCTTTGCAATATGAAAATTTTGTTCCCATCTTACCCTCTCCTCCCCTTTCATCTTCTCCTTCTGGTAACATCTTTCTTCCAGTAAAGTGTAAGCACCTCCATAAACACTCAATTCAATGTTGCCATGGGTTACGCTTACGAAGGGTCTGTTAATTTATTTGCTATTAATATTTATGTCTGAACGTCCATTCATCCATCTATCATCCCTTCCTATCTCTTCAACAGTTCAACTCCAACAGGTAATTTCTCTTTTATTCACAGTTTCATTCATGTTATCGAGTTTAGGTTTTATAAGTGCCTGGAGTGATGGATGATTATACAAAGATTTTGTTTTTTTGTTTTTTGTTTTTGTGAAGTTGCAGGATCCAGTGATGTTTGTGTAACTCGATTTGTGTTATTGTTGTTGATTGATTTGATATTTGTTCAATTGATGATGTCCGATCATGAGTTATTAGTTAGTTAGGTAACTGGTTGTTGTTGGAAGGTGTGTTTCATACTTGGATTGATCCTTTCACAAAAAGGATACGTGGTTATAGTTGTTCATGTTTAGCAAGTGGAATTTGCTAACTTCTATGTTATAGATTTACCTACTGTTTCATAATTACTTATTTGTTTTATATTATTGAAGAATCCATCAATACTATTTATGCAAAATTGAACATAATTTTTTGTGTTCAGTTTGTTGACAGTTTTCCGGCTCCACCTGTGAAGAAGGATGCGGAATGTGAAAGATTGTTTCAAGTGAAACCATTGGACACATATTCAATTTTCTAGCGTAATGCTTGTAGTTAAAAAATACCTAACGTGTAAAGATTAAAATTTGTATTGGTTGCTACTCCCGGTCGTAGACCCTATGTTCGCATCGGCGATACAACAGTAAAAAGCGAAGTAGTGATCTCTTTCTTTCCGCCACATAGCAGTATGTGCAAGATTCATGGTTTCATGGATAAGCTTTCTTCACAAAAAAGATTTTACTATTTTTGGTTGTATTTTTATTATTTTTACAAGAGGACAACCCCTTAAGTTGTTTTTACTGTAGGTTAATTGTTAATTGAACCGTTTGTTCTTATTGAGGACTTGATTCTGTTACTGTCACAATGCGATTAATTGATTGATTACATAGTTTTAAGCACGAATTGTATCACTTCATTACATGCAAACTCAACAGTGATTTTTGCAGATTTTGGAGTGGTTTAAGAGTGAAAAGGATGGTGGAAGCTCTTGATCTGTTTTTGAAAATTGGATTGGATAAACGCACAGCGGAAAACACCATTGCTAATAATAAAGTTACCTCGAATCTTATTGCGGTTATTAACAAGGTAAGTTAGTTGCTAATGTTTATATTAATATGGTTGCATGTGATTGAATCTAACGTGTAGTTCATCGACGTGTATTTGTTGGTTTAATTTGTGATAATAAGGTTTAGGAATTGCGAATATGGTTTATAACCGATACATATACACCTTGGATATAGCTATACAAGAATACAATTTAAGCTTATAAGCATCATAGGATACCTTTAGCCATTAGGCGGACTTTGCATGTGAATGTCTTATTGTGCTTGGTTTTAAGAAGTACACCTAGGCATGAGGCGCCCTAAGTCAAAAAGGGCGTTGCCTCATGTCACTCAAGGCACGCGTAAGTAAGGCGCAGGTGAGGCTTCACCGCGCCTCATGTACATGCCCTATGCCGCAAAATGTTGTAAAACAGGTTTTTTAAGTTGTACATGCAGGTGATTTTTATGTTAAAACATACTCAACCTTATTTATTGCTATTTTTTGGTTAGTGAATACTAAAAAACTATGAAAGACATAAAGAAAATTTTATAATCACTTTCCGCTTCATGTACGAAAAGCCCACGGCTTTTGCGCTTTGCGCCTCAGATTTAGGCCTTGTCGCCTCAGTTTGCTTATCGCTTTTTAAAACCAAGTTACTGCGTTTATGTCGATATGTGGTTTAATGATGTTGAATACGTTTTGTTCTTCCATGTTACTCTTCACCACTTTATTTGTTATAGTAGCTTCTATTTATATATTGGTAGTTCGGTTTGTGTATTTGCTGTATATTTGTAGTTTGGTTTGTGTATTTGCGCAGAAGAGTTTTTCAAATTAGCAAAAGCCATTTTTCAATGAATCTGAAGTGTTACGCAAGACACCTTTTTTTTCTAATTATGCGTCAAATACATTGAAAGGAGAAATATGAGTAAAGCCAAACAAGTAGGGGTAGTGGTCAGTTATAATAAAACATGTGTATCTAATGTAACTGTTATATGTTTTTTCTACCTCTAAGGTTTTAGTCACAGTCAATTGCTATTAAAACGACAGCTCTCACTTGTCTTGATTCCACTGTGCAGAGATGATGCTATATCATCACTTTTCTATCTGGACTGTTGGCTGTACACACAAGTTCATCTTTATGTAATTAATAACATATATGCAGGCAAATGTCACTGATGAATGTGAACGGTCTACGGGCAATCTTCTTTATACAGTTGCTACAAAGTTCCCCACCAATGCTCTTGTACATCGTCCCAAGTTGCTGGAATACATTGTTTCTTCTAAGGTTAGAAGCTTGTGGAGTTCGTATATACAAACTTTATTATTTATTGTATGAGTCTTTATTGCTGATTTGTACTAGGTATTAGAATATAATCGTTTATATGGCAACAGGGGTTGAGGTGTTCGTTGAAGACATTCGATGCACCGTTGATGAAATGTTTGAAGAAAAAAAGAGTGCAATTTTGAAGCAATGTTACCGTACTAATGATGAGTTCTGATATCATAATCTCTTTGAAGTTAATATTGTCTTATGCGGAAATGTGAATCTGATTGTAATGTGATAATTGGCATTAGTTGGTGATATGTTTGCTCATATACGAAAGAAGCTGCCATGGGCTGATCCAAAGATTGTTAAGGTAATTCACTCATTTTTTTGCCGTTTATGTTGGACTGTGTATAATTTCCTGATTCTAGCAACCGACTTTTATGGAGGGCAAGCACAATACTACTAAAACTTAATCATGGGCACCAGAACTAACAACCAACTTACCGTTTTTTTTGTTGCAGAACTGGCAACATTTTACCTGATTACCCATATTTGTTAGTTAAATGAAAGTAAACATATAAATTTTTACCCAAAGGACAATTGTGAGTTGAGAGATAATATTGCTTGTTCAGAAGATGAAAGTACTGGAAATGTATCGCCAAACAAAGTTCTTATTGAAATTGGTAATACAGTAGCTCTTTTATGTATTTTATTCTTTCATTTCTCTTTTTCAGTTTTGATATTAAGTTATTATATTTATCTAAAGCAAAGCAAATGCCGGTGACAACTGGAAAATTGCATCACTTATTGAAATCAAGACACCCATAAATTGAAACAAACCTTGGTTCCGTTGTTGCCATCATTAAGCATTCCGTGCAGAATGGCGCTGCATTTGAACCTTTTGCCAAGAAACTGAAGGAGGAACCCATTGAAATGTTGAAGTATCCTTAAACCTTGGTAAGTTTGACGTTTTCCGTTCTCGTTTTACGAGTCCCTTTTTGCGCTTCCCCGATTTTATTGGTGAGTATGTTTTTCGAATCCCAAAGACTTTTGAATGCTTTTCTGCTATATGTTATTAGTTGATTTTGGTTGCAAAGCTGTTTATGACAATTGACAAGTTTTGGACCAAGAAATTCAAACAACCCAAAAAAATTGTATGTTAACTTACATTTTCAAAAGATGTAAGTTTTGAATTCATACTAAAATAATGTGTTATTGTAGTTGATATTTGAAACACATCATTAGGTTGATATATTATGGTTTGAGATATTATTTTGATTATGTTGGTATCATGTTAGATTCTTATTATGGTCAACTTATATGCGTGTATGAACTGATTTGGTGTTCTTTTAGGTGATGACGTAGCTGGTATTCATCAAATATGCTAGATCTATGGTTGGATGATTTAACTTCAAACTGATTAGTTGATTCAGTTATGTAACCTTGTAAGAGCAATTGGTTGGAAGTTGTCTAATTCTTACAGTTTTTTATGAAGTCAAGAAGGAATTGCACAATGATTGTATGAACACTTTTGATCACTTACTGAAGGTTCAAGTTAGGCATCTTGTCACCTCTAAATTTCTAATTATTGTGCATGTATGTTGACAAATGATCCTAACTGAAGTTTGGAGGCTACATCCCGTTATTAATCGACAACGGAACCAGCCAATTGTTCAGTAATCAATAGTTTTTTTCCCAAATAGGTCCCATAATCATTAAAGGAATTTTGAAGTTTCAAACCCATTTAGTTATTGAAAGTTTATTTATTATTATTTTTTTAAGCGTAAGGTATACGGGTGTCGGTTATAAACAAAATATATTAAATCAGTCATGGAACGTGCAACAAATAAGAAAAAAATAACCCGCAGCAACGCGCGGGCATTCCTACTAGTATCATAAAATTTATATAAATAAATGTGCAATATTGAAAAACTTAAGATTGTTACTCTATAAATATTTTCAAAAAATTAATATATATTGTATATTTTATACGTTAATTGTTTTTTTTTCTTTCAAGTGAACTTGTTACTAGAGATGTCAAAATAAGTAGCAAAATAAGTAGACTAGTTAGGTAACTCTTGTTTGGTTTGTAAATAACTTTTTATATGTCTAGGGACGGGGTGCTTCACTGAAACATTTTCAACTTCACTGATTTACACCAATTTTGTACTGCCACATCACTTCACTGATTCACTTCACTGAAACACTTTTTTGGAAGCAGCAATACCCTGAACTATACACAACCCATAAAAAACAAAAAACCCACACACAAAACCACTACCCGTGTTTGCTTACCGTTCGTTAAATAGAACCAAAATTTGGTCCACGGGACCCTACCAGCACCGGTGGCGGCGGTGTTACCATGTTGGTAGTGGGGTGCCCGTCACCAAATCGGTAAGTGCCTCGTCCCCCCTAAGAGCATTCACAATAGTTCCCCATTTCCAATCCACTCACAACCATTCACAACTACATATTACACTAAAAGTTATTACACTTTATCTCTCATCCATTGACAACCACTTTCAATAAATATTAAAAATGAATACAGGAAAACTGTTTTCCCCAAAATATTCCCAAATATCCTCAATTATGTAGGTTCCTCATTTTCTCCACTCATACCCGCGAAAAAAATATAGGGTTTCCCTATTGAAAATATAACAAAAACTAAATTATTAAAATTATACTCCATAAAATGTATTTTTACAAATATGCATTTAAGATCTTGTTAAGTTGAAGGGAGTTGTTTGTCTTTAAAGAAAGTAGTATTAAATTAATTGTTTTAATCTAACTACACATAAGTTATAGATCAAATTAACTTAATTTTAGATAAATGGGTCCTGTTTATTCTCACTTAAAGAGTGGGAATGTTTGGGGGTTGAAGAAATGTGGGAATCAAGTGTGGGGTATATCTTATATACACCAAACAAAAGGGTTTAAAATTGATGGCAACGTATGAATGGGAAAATGATAAAGAGTTAGTTAAGAGTTGTATTAAAGAATCAAACCTTTGAATTCAAAGCTAGATATCAACACCTCCAACTAATGCATCATTCAACTAAACTTCTAAATGAAGCATTTTCATCCATTGTTCATCTATTGAAATGTCCCTATTCATAACTATAAGATTTCAAATAATTCTTTTATTGACACAAATATACTATAGCCGTATAAATAATAGACTATTACACATATTAAGGTCGGTATACAGATAGTGTGTAATAAATTTGCATATACAAGATTAAAAGATACATTTAAAATGTGGGTTTGTTATATTTATGTTCATATTTGGTACAAGAACATGGATACATACATAATACATTTATTGTTTGTAAAGTATTTTTAATAATTTACTTGATCTTTAGGACCTTCTGATCCATTTATGATATTCAGGGGCGGAACTTAGCCTATTGGTAAGGGTAGCATCCGCTACCCTCAACTTTTTCGGCGTACTGCAATTTTCTTTCTTCTTTTTAACCTTTTTTATTACTGTATCACCTGAAATTATATAAACGCTAACCCTCAATTTTTTTCTAAAAACCCAAAACACCCGTAAACTTTTATTATGATCCCAATATTAGAAAAGATAGAAGCACATAAGTCCATAACTCATTGACCTATTCTATATGTTAATTATAAGATAGAAACCCATACGGCTTAAGTCCAATTAGTTGGTTAAAGTTAGAGGTGCACAAAAAAACCGATTCAGGAACCGAAACCGGTAAAACCAAACCGAAAGCGGTCAAAACCGGTTTTGGGTCCCAAAACCGGTACTAGAAAATCTCAAACCAAACTGAACCGAAAACCAGGCAAAACTCAACACCAAATGAGTCAAACAAATCCGAACTGAAAGCGAAACCGGTGCACAAACCGGAATTGAAACTAAAACCGGGTAAAGAAACCGATTTGTAGCCGACAAAACCGGTATGAAACTAAACCGATTTGTTTTTATGTGTAATATCATCTATAAATACAAGGATGGTTCTAGTGTTTTTATGTGTAATATTATCTATAACTAATTTAATTGTACTCTGTCAAGTCGAATGTTTCCCGAACTACAACAAAAGAACAATATGAGATTCTTTGAATGTAGTTTTGAACTTGTGGAGGAGTGTTTACGACATTAGTTGGTTAAAGCGTGATGCATATGGGTTGGCAATAGCCTTTGGTTTCAATACTCGTATTGAATTTGATTGATTATACATATTGAAATTGAACGTTAAAGAGTTTCCATTTCAACAGTTTGTTGGAAAAAGATAATGAGGAAGATGAAGTTAAGTTAGACTTAATTAATTCAATGTTTCAAAATGCCCCCTAGATTTTAACGTAGTTAATCCTAATACCCAAACTTATTACAAAATGAAACCTTAATACCTTAATATGTTACAAAAAAACCCTTAATACCCAAATGTGTTACTTTGTAGAAATCACTAAGGACCATCCTTGTATTTAACCATTTGGTAACGTTTGGTATGCAGGAATGGAAGGCGGAATGGAATGGAGCATTACGATGGAATGAAAAAAAAAGTGTTTGGTTGGTCAAGGTAATGAAATCATCCATTACCTCCTCCATTCCATTCCCCCCTAAAAACCCAAATTCATTCCATCCATCCCCCCTGTTTTTTTTCCATTCCATTCCTTTGCCACCCTTCATCAGCACCAACCACCACCACCACCAACCTCTACCACTACCACCATCACCACCACCACTTGACACCACCATCGACCACCGCCAACCACCGACTACCGCCACCCACCGACCACCACCGCCACTCGCCGTCACCGACCACCGCCACCGACCACCCCCACCCATCGACTACCGCCATCGTCGACCACCCTGCCACCCACCACCAACCGCCACCGACCACCGCCACCCACCACGAAGCACTGACCGCCATCACCAACACTCTCTGTCACCGACCACTACCACCACCGCCACCACCACCACCGACCACCGCCACCCACAACCAAGCACCAACTGCCACCACCGACACTCCCCGTCACCGACCACCACCACCAACCGCCACCTCCACCACCGACCATCACCACCCACCACCAAGCACCGACCACCACCACCGACACTCTCCGTCACCAACACGGACCGACCATCACCACCACCACCACCACCCATCGTTGTCGCCGCCATTGCCCATCACCGTTGCCGCTACCACGACCGCCACCACCCACTGACCACCACCTCCTCCTTCGCCACCACCAACCACCGTCGCCGACACCCACTATCAACCGCTATCGCCACCACTCACCACCGCCGTTTATTCCTAAGTCTTTTCCTACCTACCAAACAATACAAAGTAATGATTCATTCCATTCTTACGTGGTAACCAAACAAGACCATGGAATGGTAATCATCCAATTCATTCCTTTATCCATTCCATTCCCTTGTCCATTCCATTCCCTCGTCCATTCCATTACCCCATACCAAACAGACCCTTTGTATTTTAACTATGAGTTTTGTGAGGTGAAGAGATAGACGTAAAATATTACATGAATTGATTGTGTTAATGAAACCCGATAAAGTATTAACATGAAATAAATATGCGTTTAGGAAGTCGTAGGAAGGGTATCAAACGGACTCTAATTGAACTCATTTCAAGTGGCACTGAAACCGTCTCATCAAACCATACGACGTTAGTGTTTAGGTCTTCATTTTTTTAGGGTTTTAGCTTGTAGTTTTTAGAATATACGTTATATCATTGTGTCTTTTATGTAGCATTGTGTCTTTTTTTTATTTTCATCACTGTGTCATTTTTTCAATTCATTGTGTCTTTTTTCTTCAGCATTGTGTTATATTTTATGGCTCATTGTGTCATATTTCATGATTTATTTTGTTTTTTGTATCCTTCTCACCATTCATATTTTTTTACACTGTGTAGAATAACTTAACCTATATGTTTAACACTAAAAATATATTAGCTCATTGTACAACCACTATGTCAATTGTCATTATTATTATAAAATTATTTATTTTGTATAATAATTGTGTTTGTTTACTTAGGTTTATTTTTTTCTCAACATTATATAATCTTTTGTAGCTTGGTATCGTGACAAACCAACCGATTCTGACTCAACTATATTGATACATATAACGGTATTATTGGAACCGACTTATATTCATTTTGTAGTTCTTGATAAATGTAAAACACGTACTAATATCCGTTTGGACATATTAGATCTTTAATTTTTAGGTTATTTTTTTTCTTTGCTATATATAGCGAATGACGGTGCCGTAATAAAATAACGGATACCGATCAAATTTCCGCCGTGTAACCCGTGGTGAAGTACCCCTAGTTATCATTATGCATTCATTAAATCATTATCGATAAATCATGTATCAATTTAAAACGTAACATGCCAACGTGTACTTCAGATTTATTTCCCGCCAAAATCAGATGAGTTAGACCCAAGTATTCAACTGGTCCAGTCGAAAACCATCTACGCAACAACTTTTATGATATGAATTGACTAAAATACCCCTCTAAGTTTGTCACACACTGTTAAGTTTACAAGGCCAAAGATGGAAATTCACAATAACTTACATAACGGTCTAACGGATTTACATACATATAACTGCTTATCACTAGTTACAAACAACCATCACGTACATCATCATACTCTCTCTCTCTCTCTCTCTCTCTAAAATGTCTCCCTATCTCTCTCTCTAGATTAATCAATTAAGAAACCATCATCTGTTTCGATTCGTGATCATCATCAAGAATCAATCGTTGGTTTTGTTATTACACAACAAATCTTTAACAAAATGCAGACTTTTACAGATTTCACTTACAGTAACGATCAAGACAATAACAATAACCTATGGTCTTCTTCCTTCATCAACCGACGATCAAACAGTGACCCATATAATAATAATAATAATAATAATAATAATAATAATAATTTCAACACACCCATGTACCCAACACTCTTCTCTGCACCACCACCGGACTTTGCACCGTTTCAAGACTTAATAGACAGGCGCATATGGTGTATTAATAACCTCAGGGTTACTGCTAAAGAAGCTGAAGCACTCAGGCAAGAGAATATTAATCTTCAGATGGTGAATTCTGAACTAAACAAGCAGTTATCTCAGTTGAAACAAGTTTCCGGTTCGGGTTTGGTTTCGGGTTTGGATTCGGTTGTGAATTGTTTTGGAAGGATGAGGATTGGGAGAAAGGAGGACGGGTCGGGTCGGGTTTGGAGAATGTGGATCCGGGTAAGAAAATGGATGTGGAGCGGGTTAAGTTGCCCAAGAGTATTTCTGTTAGGTCTAAAGGGTACTTGAAGAAGATGGTTGTTGCTGGTGATAGAGGTTCGGGTCGGGTACGGGCTGTGGATCGGGTTAAAGTTGCTTCTGATACGGTATATATATTCTGAATTTAATAAACTAATTATTTGTTTAACTTGATATTTAGATGATATTAAAACACTTTTACCTTATATTAATCTTTGCAGATGATAAATCATTAAATCAATCAGTAAAACTTGTTACTTGTCTATTTATTTTGCAAGCTATGAATAATTAACTTACTTTTTGTTTTTTTTTTTCTTATAAAAGTTGCATAACAATTTTCGTACATTTAAAGTCGCTACGCATGTTAATTTTGAACAAAGTTGGGAAAAGAAATTGAAACAACTTGAAAACGGTACATCCGGTTGCAAATTATATATAAAAAAACATGAATACAAAACGACCGGATGTACTGATTCTGAGTTGTTATAAATTGTTTTTTCACGAGCTTATTCAAAATTTGATAAGCGGAGAATACTTAATGTGTAAAAAATTGTTGAAAAAACTTTTGTGAAGAAAAAAAAAATTGAATCGCGGAGGGTATTTTATTTTGTGACAAAAAAAAAAGAGAAAACATGTTAGTTATTTATGGAATGAATATTTGTCTGTCTTGATGTATTTTTCCATGATGCTAGTCTAATGATGTTGAATTGTTCTCTATTTGCATGCACCCTAATTCAAGAAAACATTATATTTGATGTCCATTTTTTAACTTAATTAATTTGATGTTGAAAACCAATCAGCAAAAGGTGTATGTGCGTGGGAAGAAAGAGGAACCAATGGAGCTGAAGGTATATAAACAAGGTATGACAAAGACTGAGCTATGCAACAAATGGCAACAAACTGGTGCATGCCCATATGGAGATCACTGTCAATTTGCACATGGGATTGAGGAACTCAGGCCGGTCATACGCCACCCACGCTACAAGACTGAAGTCTGCCGAATGGTCCTTGCTGGTGACCCTTGCCCGTATGGTCATCGTTGTCATTTCCGCCATGCTCTCACGGAGGAGGAGAAGCTCATGAGATGAACCACCACAGAAGCAGTTGATCATTGGTACATCACTATGGCAAGTACTATATTTTTTTAAAACATCTTTAATAAATTCCTTTTTCTAGTAACAGAAATAATAAAGGAAATTAAAGAAGTGACACACTGCTATAGAAAGTAAATAGATTTAGTCTTGTAATCACTTCATTAATCTTGAATGGAGTTGAAAGTGATTATTAGAATTTGAAAGTAAGTTTTGTAATATTGAAAGGGGTAAGTTTGGTGGGTACATGCATAATGGGTTAGTGAGTGATCTGTTTGGTGTTTCATTCATCATTTCTATTCCAAACACCACTTTTTTCTTTATTTTTCTTTAATTTTTGTTGTCTAAATATGATAATAATTTATTTTGGGTTATGGAAATTGTGTATCATATCCATAATCCTTCATCTTGTCCAATTACCAAATAAATACCTAGAGAATTGCATGTTCAATATAATTTTTTTTTATTAACACATAACCCTGAAAAATTACATCAATATAGCGGGCATGGGGGCAACAAGCTGCGCCGCCATCCTTTTCTGAATGGCAAACCCTAACCTACGTAGATATTTTATACATAGTGTTTGGAATACGATACAAAACATGTTCTAATTCCTTTTTTCTTCTCCATTACGTACACGCGTTTATATCTTTATATAATATATAGTTGTTAGATATATGGTGAAGGGAGCTAATATATGTGTATAGGGAGCTAATATATGTGTATTCAGGAATTTTAGTATGTGTGCCAAAGTTGTATTGTACTTGTTGGTTGTCATAATCGTAAAGGAGTTGATGTTTAACTACACATTGAATTGAAAGGAACCAATTGATGAGTCTGTTGAAGGCCTATAGTTAGTCCATGTACAAAAATAAAATAAAAAAGAAAGCCCACATTAGTGTCTTTTTAAAGGCCCAAGGGCCAAGTCTCATATGACTTAAGTGTGTAATTAACTAATGTTTTCTTATAATTGTACTAATAATTTCTCGTTAGTTCTTAATATATGTCTTCAGATAAATTATACGTTATCTTTGTAACTTTTTTACAAAGAAAAGTTGTTATAGTGTTCATGTGAACACAAAACGTTAACATGGTTGGCAACGTTATTTCATTTGGATTAAGTACTACAAAATTAAAAAAAAAAAAAGTCAGGATTTGTGATTTTGGTTTCAAATCTCAAGTCTCCATCCAATCAAGTCAAACACTAAACATATGCAAAAAAAAATTAAAATATTAAAATCAAGACTTTTATTTATTTACATAGTTTTGTCTAATCTAGTTTTATATAATGTAATCGTTTGTCAAAATATCACATAGGAAAATAAGAACACCAGAAGAGGGTAAAACTGAACAAGAAAAATGATTAGTGGCATATCTATTTATGTGATTTTATTAATCTCGAGTTTCGACCTAAAACTATATGTTGCCATGATTTTACACCTAGCCAACGTTACAATCCCAAACACCTTAAAATTGGGATTCTTTTAATTAATGTATTAACTATACCATATTAAATTGTTTGATTTACAGTTTTTTTAACCGCCAACAAAACACCGAATTTTATTATCACCATGCTAGCAAGTAGCTAGCAAAAGTTTACACCAAATAGAAACCAAAAAGGCCGAACATAATGCAACAAAAAGAAACAAAACTACTAGCACATAGACACATGCGACAGAATACAGTTGCTCAGCTCATTCTAGATGTGTCAAACCCACGCCATGATTCCCAAGATAGCTTCGCCAATTTAGCCCGATTTTTTACCCATAAGTAGCTCATTATCTTGATTTCCCCGATAGCCTTACCAACCGAATCTTGTGTGATTCGCAGTTATTTTAAGACAATACAATGGTTTGTATGAATTAATGACCTAATTAATAGGTGAGTTTGGATGATATATTTTGTATATAACCTAACAATTAAACGCAACTATAAGAAAAATATAGCAGAAACATATATTTAACTTTATAAGTATGTAAACGATATTATTCAACTAAATTGCAGGATCAATTTTGATCTACTTTGCCAATGCATATCTTTATAGGAGGAAGAGAAGTGGGAACACTTGTTGAGTGGAAACTTGCATGAATTCTCCAAAAAAATGTGTAAGAAAAAATGTGCTCTTTTCTTTTCTCACGCATCCATGTTTATTTGTATCTTAATAACTTACTAAAATGTTCACTTATAATGTAATCAAGATGTCATGTTGATATTACTTTTCCTTTTTAATCTAATGTATATTTGATTTTATTTTATGTAAATATGATTCATCTAAAAACTGTTTCTACTCAATTACTTTAGCTTATTTAAATCAAATGTTAGCTAAATTAAAAATTTATACTTTATTTTTATGTAATTTATCCTGTATTTTTAATGAAAATCAATAGCCTTTTAAATTAAAAAAAATATATATATATATATACAAACAGGTTTTTTAGTGTAAACGTATTTGAAAGAGTTTAAAATTTATCAGAAAGTTATAATAATCTAGTGAGAAGTCGTAAATTAAATATGAGGAAAACTACACAGTTTAATAACGTAATATCATATAGTGTTAAAATTGAACGCCATTTATAGACTAAATATTATAAAGTATTGGGGAAATGGAATTTAATAATCCTAATTTTGGAGGGTTGGAAGGCAACAGTCCCAACTTGAAAATTGTAACACAGCAGTCTCAACTTGTCAACATTTTTATTTTAATGGTCCCAGACTTAACTCAGTTAGTTTTTCCAGTTAAGTGTCACGTAGGCATCCTACGTGGCAGTCCAACGTGGCAAAATCTATCTAGTTGGAAAAAAATGTGGGTCCCACAAGGTACATGTGTCTTTTTTAATCTTTATACCAAAATATTTATATACACACACATATACATTATATATACACACATATACAATATATATACACATATACAGAGAGAGAAAGAGCTGAGAGAGAGAGAGAGAGAACGCCGGTTCACCACCCGACAGCCACCACAAGTCTTCCTCCTCTGCGTCCTGTTCACCACCCTCAATAACCATCTCAATAACCATCTCCTTCTGCGTACCTGTTCACCACCCGACAGCCACCACAAGTCGCCGTTGGTACCTTCATCCACCACCGATAACTACCTCAACAATAATAACTAAACCTATAACAAGAAACAAGGATCTTTTACACCTGGTTTGCTCGGAACCCTAATCGGAACCCTAGCTCCAGTCGCCGCCGTCACTGTCTTCGTCTTCCTCCTCTGCGTCTCTTCCTCTCTCTACCCGACTCTCTTTCTCTCACTCGGTTCTCTCTCTCTCTCCTCTGATGTCTCTTTCTCTCTCTGTCGGGTCTTAACAAGGTGCAATCGATTTGGGGAAAGCCCTAATTTTACAGGTGGTTGGTGGGGATGATTATAATCAAAGGCAGAGGATGATTAGGGTTAGGGTTTCAGAAATTGGAGGGTTTTGGTGGTGTTCAGGTCTCTATGTGTGTTTGAGAAAAGGGTGGGGGTAGAAAGAGGGTTTTGGTGGTGTTTGTGGTGGTGGTGGAAGGTGGTTGTGGTGGCGGAAGGTGGTTGACGGTGGTGGCAGGTGGGTGACGGTGGTGGTGGAAGGTGGTTGTGGTGAAGATGATGATGATATATATGTGTGTATATATAATATATTTATCTAAAGTATATATATATATATATATATAAAAGTTAATAAAACATTATTTAAAAGATTTTTAAAATATTAAAAGATTTTTTTAATTGAAAAAACAAGTGTCATTGTGGGGCCCACGTTTTTTTTACAGATTCACTATTTTTGCCACGTTGGACTGCCACGTAGGATGCCTACGTGGCACTTAACTGGAAAAACTAACTGAGTTAAGTCTGGGACCATTAAAATAAAAATGTTGACAAGTTGGGACTGCTGTGTTACAATTTTCAAGTTGGGACTGTTGCCTTCCAACCCCCAAAGTTAGAATTATTAAATTCCATTTCCCCTAAAGTATTTGTATATGTGTAGAACATTAATAAGAAATGTAAATAGCCGTAATAAATAATTTCACAATGATACTCCTAACCTATACAAAGAAGATCAACTAGATAAAAATTAAAACATGATGAATATAAAAAGGTGTATTGCATGACTAACAAATTATCGTTTTAACAAATTTCGCAAACATCATTTGTGATTGATCCATCTTGATAAGAGGTGTTAGGGGAGACAATCTCCTAACACAACATGAAATACAGTACGAATCTTACATAACAAATTTTTGTCATACATAAAGAATTATCCGCGAGCTAGGTTCAACTTTAAATGTTGAACTAGCACAACTTATGTCGAGCGAGTAAAGTTGAGCTGGCTCAATGTAACAACTTAGATTATGAGGTAAAAGTTTTGAATTAAAGTATTAGTGAATTTAACACCTTGTACGTATGGCCAAGTGTTCAAACTAATATATAGAAACTAATACAGAAGCCAATAACCCTAGCTCAGTTGGGGAGAGATAGGAGAGTTTACTCCTTAGGGAGGTTCCCGTTCGGGGGAGGTACACGGTTCGAATCCTAGGGCCAGTAAAAATACACCACTTGACGTCGAAAGGACTTATGCCCTCAGGGACGATGCGGAAAAGAGATTTGAAACGGTGTACTGAGGTGATGTCCTTAGCCGGTCCAAAAAAAAAAAACTAATACAGAAAACTTAGGATAAAATGTAGAGGTTAATATTCTATGGATAGGGTGTGGTTTGAAGCTACATGGGGTTTTAAAGCATCACGTATACGCCAACAGTGGGGCCTTTAAGTCACTCTTTTAACTAAGCTATTGTGAAACAAATCTTCCCTTTCTCAATCATGTTTTTTTAATTAATTTAAATCTATTTTTAATTTATAAACATACTTTAAAATAGCAATTACATAGTTAAAATAAAAAAGATACATAATTAAAATAAACATTCATGATTATAAACAAAAATGACGATAAACCTTGAGTGAAGCTCATAAATGTTACGATGGTTGGTTTTGACTCACATGTTCACAGAAGAGTGTACAAACGGAGTTACAAAACATCAAAGATGCTTCAACCCCCACCCGTTTGCTTGGTGAGAGCCACCGAACTCGTAGTCAATGTGATATCCTCTTCTTCAATCCAATGTCTTGTTATTTGAAAGTTGAGAGTGAAAATATTTTAGAGTGAAAAAAATTGGAATCAACTTAGAGTGAGTTGTGTGAAACAGAGTTAAGGGCTTTGCGAGCTTGCTCGTTAACGCCCCTTTTAACGAGGGTGAGGCAGTGTTGAGGAAAAGTGATAATATATACAAGGAAACGAACAAGTTACTCAAATGAAATCATCTTCAGTTTTCATCTGAACGAGCTACTTATACAAATATACAATAAAACAAGCACGTGCCCAAGCTCGGGCCAACCTTGCTCGGGTATTTAGTGGGTTAACTTATATGAACTGACGAACGAGCCATGAACTATTCAAACAACCATGTATACACATTCTTAGGAAGTGATTGAGCTACCGGAAGGAAGATTCTAATAATGCAAGTCAATTTTAATGCTTAGGCTGCGCGGGGTGGTCCGTGATGGCCATGACCATCACGACCACCGCCCCACCAGTTGTATCACGGCCGCAATCAATTAAAATTTTGATAGCCATCACGTTGCTTCTGAATGTTAGCCAACAGTCATGTGACCGTTTGACCTTAAAAAACAAAAAAAATTTAAAAGCACTATATATATTTCATTTCAACCAAAATCAATACCACCAACAATTAAACAACCAAAATTTTTTTTATCAAATTGAAGGCCCTTCGTTTCCACTCGACTCATCTAGTTCTTCTGACTCGTCGGGTTTTACAATGGAATTTTTTGCAAAGGTTTGCGAAACCGCGCACCTTGAAGATACGGGACGCTCAAAGAAAAAAATGGTGCAACGTGATCGTCGGGGGGTAAGTGAAGTTTTGATGAAGGATTAATTTGTAGAAAACCTAAAGTACAATGACGTGATGTTTAAAACTCGATTCCCTTTATCAAATGAATTATTTTTAAAGATTTTCGGAGACATCGAAGCTAAGTTCGAATGGTTTCAAGAAGGGTACGATGCTAAGGGAAAAAAGAGTTTTACGGCGATGCAAAAATGCATTTCCGCGATTCGTCAATTTTCTATCGGTAACATTCCTGCCGAATTTGATGAATATTTAAATTTGTCAAGTAGAATTTCAAGTGAGTCTCTTCACTATATTTGGAATGCTATTATTCATTTATATGGTAAAGAGAATTTCTGAAGACCGACTAAACACGACATAACACGTTTGTACGCCGCACATGAAGGTTGATTGCATTTTCTCGGGATGGTCGGTAGCATCGACTGTACCCACATTGCGAGGCCAGTTTATGAGAGGTGACCACAAAAACTGACGATCATGCTTGAAGTCGTTGCGTAGAACGATTTATGGATTTGGCATACGTACTTTGATCCCCCCCCGGCTCAAACGACATAAACGTTCTACATTAGTCACCGCTATTCGATACAAAGATACAAGGAACCGCCCCGACGTGTCCTTTTACGGTGAACGGGCGTTTGGTGTATTGAAAAGTAAATAGCACATAATAGATCATCCGGTGCGTTTGGTTGATCAAGCGAAAATAAGGAGTTTTGTGTACGCGTGTATCATATTGCACAATATGATCATAAAGGAAGAGGGGCGCGTAATATCTCCATAATACGTTATGGACCATCCGACACCAGTAAACGTTAGCGATGATATTCTTTTGGAGTTAAGGAATGAACAAACCCACTTTCAACTTCGATTTGATCTAACAGAACACGTTGGTAGTTTAGATATCGAGTTCGAGAATTCGCACCCACTGCTCACTTAATTTTATTATTTTATTTTTATTTTAAGTTGTATTTTTTTAAACTTTTAATTAATGTATCTTATTTGTAATTTAAAATAAAAAAAATGTTGGTATTGCGTGTTTAATTATTGTTTATGATTAAAAAAAATAGTGATGACCTAGGTGTCATTCCACCTCATGAGTTTAGTGATGAAATAAGATGATACAAGGTGATTGAGTGCGATGGTATGATGACCACCCCACCCACCCTTGTAAAAACATGAGTATAATGAACTAAAATTAAATGTTCAAATCACTTAAGCTAGGTTTCATTGACGAAGTATGAGGAGGAAAACTGGAGGGTAGAAAGTGTAATAATTAGTAGTATGAAGGGGTGTCATCAGGCAGAAGATGAGTGCTACACCCAAGGCATTATAGCCTAGTGGTATCTTGGTGGTGAGATAAGACTTAGGGGCCATAAGGTCCTGGGTTCGATTCTCACAAAGGGGGTTTTCTCATAATTATGAGTTTCCTCCTGACTTGGTGGTGGAATATGATCGCGTGGCAACACTGGTGGCACGATGATACTCCAGTGTTCCGTGAGTGATTCCAATTTGTTGGCCGTTCAAAAAAAAAAAAGAAGATGAGTGCTACACGCCGCCTACATGTCTATAAAAATAAAGACAAGGAGTGGACACGAAGTGCTATTTTCAACCGATCATTGTAGACTAGGCTTCTCAAGTGTCTTATGATTGGATATATTAAGGGGGACGTAGCATTACTAAAACCGGTCATGGGTACCCCATTACTAACACGGTAACATCGTCGTCACCAATGTAAGTAGTGGTCTCGTAAACCGTTTTCTTGTTCTATTTAGCGGACGGTAACCATGGGTTTTAATATTGTTTTATTATTTTAACCGTTTGTTTTAATATTTTTTAGATTTAAATATTTAATTAAAGCATAAAAATACATTAAAATCTAATTAAATAAAAAAACATAAAGAAGAATATAAAAACATAAATACATTAATATTAAACATAAAATTAAAATACATTAAAACAAAGAAAAATAAACTTAGAGTTGTCGCAACAATTGTCATGCCTCGATATGGTCGAAAATGTTGTCGTATCGAGCCTCATAGTCCACATGAGTGAACTCGATAGTCAACTCCTGATCGAGGTCCGGATCCTCCCTCAACGTGCACTCGTACAAATTGGTCCACCGATCACACTTTTAAGTTGAGATCGGTTCACTTCCGTTGTAGGCACTCGATGGTCCGGTCGTTGATGTCGATGTGCTGATGGAAGTCGGCCAACACGCGATCCCAGAACCCCTCCGGGTGCGAGCCCGAGGCCCTCGAGCGTTGGCGTTGTTGTAGAACCGGGTCGTTTGTGGAGTCTTTGTAGCACACCACCAACGCCATCTATTCTTCCTCGGTCCAGCGAGTTATCTTTGTGTGTGTTTGTTTGTTTATACCGTGGTAAAGTGTGAGTTTAACCCCACGGTTTGTGTGTTTATATACAAAAGTTTGGAACGGTTCAATGTTATTAAATTTTACTCACCGTTTGGTGGGACAGTTTCATGAATTCAGTTCAATTGACGGTTTCCATGTATTAGCAATTCAATTGGTGTTCCCAGCGCCATGGGTGGTGGTCACGCACCCATCAAACCCCTTCACCCTCACTACGCTTGATCTTAGAATTCTATTGTAACTGTCAAGTACCATATAAAACCGAACTCATATCAACCTAAATCTCGCCACGTAGCACCGGAAATCCCATGAGTTTCTTTCAAATTTATAAAATTATCGACCGGCGTGACATAAAATTTGGTAAATTGGTTTATAATGATGTAATATGAACGTAGCCATGATGTAGGAATCGAATCGACGGCCAAAATTTAAAGGTGTATAAGTCATAGTTGACCTGTGGCCAGGTGGGTAGTGGTAACTTTTCGGTTTTCAATTAATGGGTCCCTAAAGTTTGGTTATTGCCTCATAATAAGTCCAAGTGCTTTAATAAAAGTCAACTTCAACGACATTTTACACTTTTACTATCAATCATATATTCATCAATAGCTTCTTCCATTTATGTTTTTTTAATTTAAAAAATTACCAAATATATTAAATTAATAATAAGTGTTTAAAATGAAAAATAAAACCTTTTCTAAAGTGATAAAATCATGAAATTACTTTTATTATTATGTAGAGTCGAAATCAGCTTGGCTAGCATCGCCGACCTTGAACTAAGCAATATTCGGTTTAGGTTTCTCCACTCGTGTTGATGATATCGGTTTCACTTGTCGGATTGTAAATATAAAGTTGCATCAATAAGAAAAAGCTCGTTAAAGGGCCCGGGGGATTGCACCAAGGACAATATGACGCTCAAATCAGTATACTATCAACCATTATAAGTGTGATTGCAAGTATATGTTGTAAATAAAAGATAGCGAGAGAAGGGGAAGAAACAACATTCCTTCTTTGAGAGAAAAAAGCTTCCTATTTATAGGAAGGTTCTTGGATCATAATCCTAATGGGTTGGCTTACCCTCACATTGTCAAATACACATGTTTTCTTTTAAATAGCGTTGTTATCTCATAAATAACATGGTACTTACCCTCACATCAGAGCCATCCACATGGGGGAATTCTCTTTCATTGTCATGCGACTAGCAGTTATGCAACAAATAAGCAAAAATCCTAGCCAAGTGTCCACCATCTTCTAGGGTGTCAATCGTGCTAGATTAGCCAGTTGCATGTTAGCTTATCGAATTGTTCAACCTAACACAACCCATATTTTTTATTCATTTTTAATACATTAACCACAACTCATACACACTTGAAAATTGTTTGGTGTCACTATAACCCCTAGAACCCATTTAACTTTACGTCCCATGTGTGTTGGAATTAATAATCAATTTCTAAACTTTTCATTGGGCACTCTGGCTGATGGGTTAGTAAAAAAAATGTGTTAAGTGAGTCATAAACGGGTTAGTGGGTTGTTATATTTAACGTAAACTTGTTGACACTTTGATTTTTTTTTTTTTTTATAAAAGGGTTACACAAATTAACTTGAACACGGCCAATTTAATAAAACGTGTCAACCAAACAAAATCAACTTTTAAACGGATTTGTTATCTCAACCTAAAATTTGATTATTTTCGCATTTTGAAATCTGTCAAAAGTTAAGATTGAGATGTAGGCCACAAATTTGAATCCGATCATAACTGAGTTTTACTGCAGTGGATTTTTGGGTGGCGGGTTTTCTCCGGAACTAAAGATGGTGGGCTTAGGCTACCGAGCGTTGTCTGCGATCGTGAGCATATGAGGTTGTCTTTTGCCATTAGGTTACTCCGTGTAGCCGAGCTTTATTCGTTGGCCGTTAAAAAAACAAGAAGAGGATAATGTAACCTCTCATATCTCTAGTAGTCAAAAAATGCGGCAATGTCATGTTAGATAAGACCGATTAAGTTCGTTTATTGTTTTAAATTAATTTTTAATTTATTAATAAGTAATTTGGGCGTCGGTAAAAGGAAAAAAGAAAGGTTGGAAACGAGGACTATTCCATTGTCTTGAGTTGGGTGATAAATTACTACAAACAAAACAACATTCACATGCTTTCAACTAGCCCCACTTTTTCTCTTCACCCCCAACCCTCGTTTATCGAGCCTTTTTCCAATCTTTATACATTCCTTTTTATATTTCACTATTGTTTATACACTAAAAAGTTACCCACGCGATAGTGCGAGTAAAACAATACTTAGGGGAGGGACGCAATCAGATTTTCATCGAGTACCTACTACCCGTGAGGGTTGCGCCCCTCCCTATTCAGGTACCCAAATTAGGATGGTGAGTTGGGGTTATAGTATTCGGGTTGCGACCCTCATTGTGTAATGTATGTGTGTGTGCTAGTGAGGTGCCACACGATACGGCGTAAAACACCACTTAAAGATTGTTAACGAGCCAAGCATTACTAGTTGAGCTTGACTCTAACTTCAAATCGAGCTGGCTTGGCTTGAAATTAAAATAAAGTTGAAATTTTAAACTCAACTTCGGCTCGATTAGAAATCAAGGTGGCTTGGTTGGCTCTATTTGGCTTGACTTTACAAATAATTTATTTTTACCAAAAGGCTAAGAGTAAAACTAAAGATAGCCAAAGAGTTAAAAATAAAAATTTCCTTGCCAAATGCCTAAGTGTTTAAGTTACACAATTTACTGAGTTTTGTAAGGGCTTGCCTTTCGTTTATCGAATTGGTAGTTTTTCTATTTTTGTTTCTTTATCAATTTGTGATAAAAGGAACAATAGGTAATGCTTTAACTTTAAACAAAAAGCCAAATGTTCTATTTTTTTACAGAGTTGTATAATGTGCTTCAATACTTGTAATTATTTAAACTATTAACTTTATGTAAAATTATTTTGTCCTTCCTGTATGCATTATAAGAGAGTGTGTGTAGATAATACACACAAATACACACAAGCACGCATACGATAAAGATCAACTATAAATAGTTTTAACTCACTAAACATTAAAAGTGAATGGGAAGTTCTTCCTCCCTTTGATCATGAATACTTTCTACACGAAAAATATAAAATATATACACTTTTGGATTCCAAGACTAAAAAAAGGATTAAAAAGATGGAATAAATAAATAAATTAAGATAGGAACTTTGATTTTTGTGATACTATTTTATTTATTTATTTTATCAAGATTATGTTAGGTTAGTATATTTTGGGTAGATCTACTCAATGCTAAGTAGTCAAGTGTGACGCAGATTTTATTCGAAATTTAATATATGTTCGTTTATGTTCATGAGCGTTTGTTCGTTTCATTTAGGTTCATGAACTCTTGTTTGTATTCATGAACTTTCGTTTGTGGTGTTGTGTGTTCGTTTGTGTTCGGTAACTAAAATTAACAAACGAACACGAACAAAAAATCCCGTCCGGTAAATCTTCATGAATTGTTTATAAACACATTTATTTTTTTAATAAAAGAACACAAACAAAACATTGTTCGTGCTCGTTCGGTTCGTTTATAGCCTTAGTTATACCTTCTTAGAACATTAGTATAAAACTAATTAACACTATTTAAATAAAACATATCCAAAACACACTTATAAAAAAAACTTCTTTTATTATTTATGAAAACAATAAATTCTAAGTTAGTTAAACACTTAAATAGGTAATTAACTTTAACAAAGTTATAATAAATAAAAATAATCAAAAAAGAAGTTACATTTTTCCCTTTATATATCGACCCCTCATGTCCCCTTAGGCCCTCACTCTCACTCATTTACTTTCGTCTTCTTCGTCTCTCTCTCTCTCTCTCTCTCTAACATAATTTCTGGCCAAAAGAGAAGATGATTAGTGGCATGCAGCGTATGTCACCGGAATCTCAAGGTGGAGGTGGGTGGTGCTGGCGAGGACGGTGGCGCCACCACTAGTCTAATCTTGAAGAAAAACAAGAAAACAAAAGATGAAAGCTTTGCAATATAATTGCAAGTGCTTGGGGAATTGAGGATACCGGTCCGAATTTTAATTACAACCTTTAATTTTGGTCTTTTTTAATAACTTTTGGTTAGTTTTGGAATTTTGTATTTTGTAATGATGTAATGGGTGGTGGAGATACATGGAGATGTAAGAGATGCATACAATGTATTCTTTTGGTTGTGTGATGATGATAGGGGATGAGGGTATGCATGGCTTACACCAATCATGTAATTTGTTTATGAATGTTTTATTTATAAAATATAATTGAAGCTTTTTTTATTTTTGTGTTTTTATGTCATTTTCTTGTAATTTGTTTTAATTTTCACATGAAGAGATATTTTATTTTGGACATGAATGATTGGGACAAAGAACTTGAACCCTGTTGGAAATACACGAAACCTGATGCATTTTAGATGGTATATGGGTATGAGATTGATGAAAGAAAATTTTGTAAGTTCGGTACGTGTATGCTAGTAAGTGATAGCTTGATAACCCGAAATGTTTTAGCTTAACAACATACTCCAAGAAGTTTTTTTTTCTTGACCATTCTCTAGTGATGCATCATTCTAGATTTCTAGTAGTTCCATTACATGTAAAGTGAACTTTAGATTTTAGGTATGTATTTGATGATATTGGTTATATTTTTATGCAATTTTTGGTAATTGTATGTGTATAAACACAAAGTTATATAAAAATTTGAATAGTAAGAAAAATAGGAAACTCAACCGATATCCGAAGAATTATTATGCGACAAATCATTAGTAAGGTAAGATATATAAATGGCCAGGTAAGATATATTCCACTTTATTCGTGTGCGTCTACTCCTAAAATTTACATTAGGTGTCATCAATGAGATTTAAACGCTCACCACTTAAAAGAGAAACATCAATACAACACATTGATAGCATTAGACTATAAGCCATTAGAATCTCATTAAACAAAATAAATCTATGGTAAAGTTCTTTTTTGCCATCTTCTGTAGTCTTGTTCATGTGCATAAATGAGGTAAAATGTAAGACCATGTGAAAATTTTGTGTTGACCAATCAGAAAACAAGCTTTTTTTATGGACCGATGATATGCAAGCCCCAATGATTGAATGTTTCATGAAAATTTTCACTTTACCATTACACCCTCATCCTAATTTGAATCCTCTAATGGTTCCACATATGCCACGTGTCGATTAATGCCCCATGGGACTTGAAAATTTTCACCTCCCACCACACATGGTTTAACGTTACGAAGTACTCGTAGTTAGTTACACATGTACATTTTTACTTTTCTAAGATTACATTCTTTTTAGTTCATTCAATTTTAAACAAAGTAACTAATATAGTGGAGGAAAAAAGTAAAAAAGCAGCTTAGCGAAAATAGTAACCATCTCAATTATATGATTGATTTTGTTGATAATCCAATAAAAAGTCATTACAATTTAATATGCTAATCCTTGCATTATAAAAAAATAATACGATAAGAAATACTGAAAATATAAAGACAGACTTGTCAAATAGAAACTGTCTACCTAAACTCGTTGGTGATTTTTATAATTCTATGGTATATTAAAAAGTTCCGAATAAGATCATGGTCCATGGAACATTTGTTTAGGATATTTATTTTATAAGCATATTATATTGTGGTAAATTTAGTGTAGGTGTTAATAAATAGGAAAAGTGAAAGAAGATGATGGGACACAGGAGGCAGTGCAGTCCAGACTTGAGAGTAGTTGCTGTTTTGTTGAAGGAGTAGCACCAACAAACTAAGACGTGACACTGCTCTCTGCCCATTAAATATACCCACTTTTTTCTCTCTTGTGTTTAACTTCAGTAAAATTACAAAATTATAAATAACCATCATCATATTTACGATTTATTAAAGATATAAACGAACGTGAAGCTAATTTAGACCATTGGGTGTGGAGGAGGCCCATCGTCTATGATGGTCCTCCACCCACGTTATTATGGGGTAGGAGCATCATGGAGATGATGGTCCAAGGGTGTGGTTAGGAGCATCCCTCCTTTAAAAAAAAAAAAACAATTGACCAATTAATCTGCCCGTCACCCCCGGCATAAATTGGACGCTCATGCCTATGCCGGCATAGGGGGCAGTGTTTGCCGTCCCGGCATCACCTTGTCGGCCCTATGCCGATACCACACCGAGTGATCTAACAATGCCGTTTATAACTAAAATAAGCTAAACTATAAAAGGAAATAATTGCATTTATATATACTAGTATACATACTAATTAAACAGATTTTCACATCTCTAGGCCTGATCATACACGTCCAGAGTATATAGTCGATCGGAGAAGTAAATTGAAACTGTTAGGTAAACTAGCGTAACAAATCTATATGGTTTTACTTGAAACTTATATGTTGAAGAAACATCATTATGCGTAATAACATTTGAATCCTAACTTACTTTCTATAACTCATCATATTATGCCGCTATTGTCTCATATGCATGTCAAAGTACTAGAGATAAAAAAATCAATTTTTTCTAGTAAAATTAAATTAATGAAACTAAAGAAAGGAAATAAATATTTGAATTTAGATATTTAATTATTAGTACAAAAGTTTAATTGGTTTAAGGCCTAAGTGCCACCAAAATCTGGCAAATGGTAAGAGGAAGTGATGGGATAGCACACCCCACATGTAACAGCTTTTTAATCACAACTTAATCCCAAGAAAGATTTCTTTTCCCACTTTAATTCTTTCTTAGTAGCCACGTTAATTTTGTACCATTTGGACTATTGTTATATAACGTATGGATATATATTTTTTGTAAATATTATTGGCATCAAGCTATCTATAAACAATAGATGGATACAAAAATGAGGTACACTTTTATGTTTTTTAATATTTTAATGGGATTTTGCATAAGACAAACTATAGACATATTTGATATTTGGTTTACCATAATGAAACCCTTAGAATATTGGTCATTTGCTAATATGGACTCAGCTTGGACTTCATTTCATGCCCACTTTTCCTCTGACAAATCAAGACTCGATATCAACATGGTTGGTGTACGCAAGAAAACCTGTATTGACCAAAAGACAAGTTGTGTTGAGAGTATCAATGTGTTAGGAAGTGTGTCGTGAAGGGGCGTTATGAGGCGTTATAAGGAATAAAAATATTATAAAGTAATAGAAGGGGCATTATGAGAAAAGATGGTGTAGTGGGTGAGGGTCGTTATGGGGATTAAAATATTATTATTTGATTGGGTGTAGAAGAAGAGGGTATGAAACTGATTAAAAAAAATAATATAAAATTGATTTGGACATTTACAACGCCCGTCATGTACATATAACTCTCTCCCCCATAATGCCCAAGGGGCGGTGTAGGGGGCGTTATAATCATAATGCCTACCCTATAACGCTTCCACTACGGATACTCTTAGGGGATGGGGCACAACCATAATTAATCACGGCTACGTCACTATCAGCACGGTAACATCACCGTCAATGATGTTGGTAGTGGATCCGTGGACCGTTTGATGGTTGTAGTTAACGATTAGGGAAGATGTGTGTTAAATTCAACAGTCAAAATATAACCGTTATTTTTGTACCCTTTAAAAATAAACATACATATTTCACACTCTATCTTACCATATGTAACACACTCTATTTTTTCACTCTATTTCACTATAAAAATACATTATATTTCGCTCTATTTTTCCTCCATACTTTTAAAAAATGAGTGATGTTGAAGAAGATTAAATTTGCATTCCCCGCTCTACGTGCACCCGATTTTAAATTCAACCGATAGTAGCCTTGAATTTTTTATGAATCCTGCTAAGCGAGCCGAAGAAGAAGACACAACAACATATAAAAAGTAGTCTACCCTACCTGGTCAACATTTGTGAAAGCGTTTCGATATGAGACAGATCAGAAGGAAAAGAAATTCGTTAGGGCACAAGAGGGGGCAAGGAAGGACGTGGAGCGATCGTTCGGTGCATTAAAGGGGAAATGGGGCATAGTCAACCGACCCTTGAGGCCGACGACCGTTGATACGTGTAGAGTCATCGTCTATACGTGCATGATATTGTACAACATGATCATTAAACACGAGGATCGTGCGATATCACCGGTCCACATAAGAGATCCCCCCGGTCGGTGTTCGATGACGATGCCCATGCGGAGTTGAGAGACTCCGATATGCATTTCCGACTTCGAAATGATCTCATGGAACATCTAGCCGCACTTCGAAGTGGATGTCGGATAGTTTTTCTTTATCTATTTTGTTTTTAACTCATGTGTGTTTGCATTTCTATGTTTTATTTAGTTTTAATATTGTAAGTTTATTTTACTAGTTGAATAATATGTTTATTTAACAAAAAAATAGAAAGAAAAAAAAACATTTCAGTGAACTGTTGCTGCCTCCAAAATAGTGTTTCAGTGAAGTGATGTAACAGTGTAGGATTCGCGAAAATCAGTGAAGTGAAAAAAATATTAGTGGAGTCCAACATAGACACCTATGCTAGAATAAAAATTATATTGGTATCCCACTTACTCTACGTCGTAATTGCATCGATGATTTTTTTAGGGTGATAATATTCAGACACCCTCCTTGATATTTAGACATCCTCCTACACGAAGCGTATAGGTCTGTACGCATCATGTAGGAGTAACATGCATTAAATGCATGTACCTAGAGGTCTATACGTGTTGTATAGGTGTTAGATACAAGGTATGAAATTAATGATTGAGATGCAATTAATGTACCTATGCGAAGCGTATAATAGGGCTTTACGTGTCGTATAGGTACGTGATACGAGGTATGCAATTAATGCACCTTATACGAAGCGTGTAGGGCTATCGTAGAGCCCTACACGTTTCGTATAAGGGCTCCGGAGGATGTCTAGATATCCATGGGGATGTCTAAAGATCCCCATCTTTTTTTAATGCACAGAGTGAATACGTAAAATATGAAGGTACATTGTGAATTTGTGATAGTACCTCTAAGATATCAAAGGATGTGTTTTACTAAAATCATGTTATTTGGTAGGATGCTGCAAGGTCCACACAGTGTATAACAAGATCTAGGATACAAGTATACAACGTGGTTCAAAACATTTAGGCACACATTATTTAACAGGAGAAAACTATATATAAGAGAGGTGATCCTGTTATATAAAGAGGACATAAGAGTGTGTACTGTGTTGTCAGTGGCACCCATGTTTCAACAGCGTGGTGACTGCGACAGTCAACAATGCCACTTTATTTGTCAGCGCACAAGACATGAGCAGGATGAACCAATGCCATGTTTTGAAGTATTTAGCAACATTAAAACATGTAAAGATAGAAGGTGTTGGAGAAAAACTGCTACGTGTTTTTTCCGAAACCCTAGCCTAAAGGTCAACAATGTATATCTAACAATCAGCTTCCCACTAGGATGAAGCTTGTTGACCGAAACGTGGGATATTCCTAATGTGCTTTGTCCTGCCTTGTCCGGTCTGGTTTGGTGTGGAATAAACAATAGGTCACATGTTTGGAGATTGTGATATAGTGTCGAGGGTTAGGAATTCTATTTTTAAATGGCTAGACGTGGTGCACGGTGGTGATCTTAGTCCATTGGGTATGATTTTCCGGCTCAATTCTTTAAATATATCGACAAAGAAAATAAAGTTAATTCACGGAATCATGTTGACGACTTGGTGGGTGATTTGAAGATGCAGAAACGATAAAGTATTCTGGCATGATAATCGGTCCAAGTTATTAGTATTTGATAATATTATTAATTATTCGTATCGGTGGTATTTAATAGCAATAAGAAAGTTAAATTTCAGTTGGGCGACCGACGTGGATTCAAAGTCCGCTTCTTGTGTTGTAACTTTAATCTTCCAAATTGTTAGATTTATTTATGTTTTGCCGTAAAAAAACAATATAAAGTCGCTAACTCGTGACCAGGGGCGATCCTTTTAAGAGGCGGGAGGGGGCGGCCGACCCCCTCCCGAATTTTCGTTCAGAAGTTCCGATTATATAGTATTCGTATAGAATTTTTTTGGTATATAAGGTTTCACCCCCCGAAACTAGTGACTTCCCCCCCCCCCTGGTGAATTCCACCCCCCCCCCCCCCCCCCCACCCCCATGTATATTCCATTCTTTTTAATGACAAATTTTATTACACCTTAACTTTTACATCACCTTGCACTTGCAAGGATTTGAAACCTCACACATTTGTAAGGAGGGACATTATACCACTAGACCAAAAGGACATAGATTTTTTTTTTTTATTTTTTTTTTTTTTTTTGAGAATTGAACTTCATTAAAACCAACCAAAACCGGCGACTATCTCCAAGACGGAGAAAGACGCCAAAAACCAAGAAAGTACAACACAAACAATTACGTTACATCAAATAAACACCAACGATGCCAATTCACTACTCCCTCTTTAAACCTATGCTTGTACCAGAGAAACCCCAAAGACTTGATCTCCGCCACCATTCCCACCACGTTGGAATCTTTACTTTTGAACACCTTCTCGTTCCTAGCTTTCCAAAGTCTCCAACATGTAATGATAATGATACCGTGAAGAAGCGTTTTCTTGACACCCGAAACACCACTATGCTCATGCAAGTTAACCAAATCCTTAACATGAAACACATACGGCCTAGGAATGTTGCACCAAGACGCAATCGCATTCCACACCCCCATCGACATAACACACCCGGTTAGAATATGCTCTATAGACTCCCCATACTCTTTGCACCAAACGCACAATTGGTTATCAATAACGATGTTTCTACGCGCCAGCCAACTTGGTCGGAAGACGATCCAAAAACGCACGCCACATAAAGACATTGCACTTGGTTGGCACCCAAGAGCTCCAACGAAAATCGAACGCCGGAACATTAGCCGAAGGCCCCCTTAACCACCGCTTAACAGCTGCAACCTCGAAGCTATTGTCAGGCCCACTAGACCAAGCCCAACTATCCTCTCTACCATCCAATGCAACCGTCTGCAACAAAGCTATTTAATGTTTAATACATATAACGATATATGTTGGGTCAAGGACTTAACGAACGAACGGTTCGCTAGCTTTTAGCTACTTTATAATGTAGACTCCATCATTGAAGAAGATGGCCCAATTTCTACATAAGAAAGGCCCATTGGATTACATCTATTTTCATCTTCAGAGGCAAGACTTCTTGAACCCTTGTGTCAGTCGGACTGTCAGCTTAATAGCTTCACTTCACTATGTGAAACATTTAGTTAATGAAAATTAAAAAAAAAAAAACACCCGGTTACTTTTAACAGTAACCATCTTATGTATGATGTTAAAAGATTAAGTAGCCTTCAAATAATATATAAACCAGATAATTCTATAAAGGGGATCGCTATATATCTTTTTACATTGGCTTCAACTACTATGGGTAATTATTATGTGGGTAATTAAACTACAAAAACGATGATATTAATTATTTGAAAGTTGTTTAAGATATTTTACTTTCTGACGTTATGTTTATTGTTGTTTAAGATATATTATTTGAATGTCCGTTAGTTGCACACATTTCAAATCTATTAAATAAATAAGAGAAGATTTTGGAAAGCATATGGCAAACTCCACACCACTTGTTATCACCGTCAACTTGCATCAAGTGTTATGGAGGAAACAAAAGAGTGTGTGACAACTAGTCTTGTATCCAAGACAACCAACCACTTACAAACACAACTTTCTTTTGGTCCTTCAATAGTTGTAGTTGCTTTGGAATTTGCTTTTGTTTCATAAGATGTGGTATCGATTTGTCAGCTCTAAATTGTGCGAGATAATATTAAACTGAACACATTGTGACTCCTAAATTTGACATTTCAGTTCCATTCCATACATTCAAACTGAAAATGGCCGATTTGATGTTATTAGGTTTAGCTATTTTGTTTTGTCGGTTTGAAACGTTTGTGTCCTCTCTAACTAATTGCGATTATAAACTCTTAAATATAAGCATGAAAATGTGTTATCGTTGTAATTGTTTAGTAATAAAAAATGTAACGTTGTATAGTAATTTTGGTTATTGATTCGGACTTGTGCATTTATTAAATAACTCTTCTATGCAAGTTACTTTTTCACATTGCCGGTCATCTTTATGATTACATAAACCGTGAACCATATCTTGCTAACTTGCCATCATCGTAAACGGATGAAAGCGGTGAACGAAAATCTTATTCAAAACTGCATTTGTAAAATACCCGTCGATAATCATCGATAAGACCTACAAATATTACTTTACTTTTACTTTTTGCTAACTATGTATTGGATCCTAACCCTTATATACTAATGTGGTAAGATATCTTACAAGACGCTAGTAAATTTAGTATTTAAAGTTTTGAATTATAAATGAAATTTTGCTAATAGATAGAATTCTCCTTAAGTATATACTTATACTTATTACCTATAGCTTTTTAAGTTTTTTAAAACAAAATATAAATAGTAATTAAAATATACTTTAACACATTACATAGACAATAAATGTGCTAATGTCATAATATTATCTTGATTATTACGGTTTTCATTATAAGTTTCAGAAATTACACTTTCTGATCTAATTCTTCCTGGTTATTTCATGTTTGGTTTTTAGTTCTTCACCACTATTTTCTTTTTAACGGCAAGTGGTGTAACCGGTGGAGCTCCGGCTAACACCCTGGGCCAGCCTATACTGATTACCCATTCCACCTGGATTGGGATCTTCCCAAGTGGAACCCCCACATGTGGTAAATATGGCTCCAACAGGAATCGAACCCTCAACTTCCACATGACCTCCACTCTAACTCCCCCAATATTCACCAATTGAGCTATACTTCATCGGCAGATTCTCACTATTTTTTTAAAAATCATATAAGGTTTTCACTATTTTATTAATTCCAATTTTCAAACTCACTATTTTATTTTTTCCATTTAAATTTTTTTAATTTTTTCAAACCGACAGGATTCTTAGACTGCACGGTATGATAATGCCCTTTTGTGGGGGCATATGAAAGGGCACTTAGCTAGACTGGGTCCTTCGGGTTGAACATGTCTTCAAATATCTCACACTTTTCTTCGATTTCCAACCACTTGTGTGTAGGTGGTCAACACTGCGTTTGTTTCACCGCCCACAAGGACCCAAAACTCGTGTTCTCGTGCACGATATTAACCAACCAACCGTGAGGGCTAGCGTTTCTTCTTTCGTCCATGTTTTGGCCATTTCATGGGGTATAGAATAAGATTATGTGGGTTTATTGTGAGTATAGAATAATATTATATGGGGTATGTGGGGTTGGTGTATGGTAAAAAAATGAAAAAAATAAAAAAGGTTGGTTTATATAGTGTAAAAATTAAATGGGGACGGTGTAACTTAAAAAATAACCGCTGGTCCTCTAAACGGCGGTGTAACTTAAAAAATAACTGTTGGTCCTCTAAACGGTAATAAAAAAAGGTGTTTTGGCCGTCCACGAATTCAAACTGTCCACGTCATAGTCAACTTTTGCCCCATGCCGGTAGATATTTCCATCACATTTGCCCTACGCTCTGTTTCACGTGGTCCACAGGATGGTGGGTTGGCGTGGGACGTCTCTATGACCCATTTCCACGCCACCACGTTGTATAACCTTATATTTAGTTATCTGTACCAGATTTTATGTGATAAATAATCTTAAGCACTTGCAATACACTACATTGGATGAAAAATTAATGCAACGATTAGTGCTGTTAACTTAAAATCTAAACTAGTTTGAAGTGTTTTGTTGGAAAATGTACACCAAAATACATATCGACTTCGTATTTATTACGTAAGTTTATTGTTCGAATATATCGATTATTGTTCGATTATTCAATTTTTCTGTCAACCTCCGTTTCTTGAATTATCAGTGATATTAACAATTCCAAACAACAAATATAAACAAAAAGATTATTACTTCATATCCAATAACAAAACAAAAAACGAAAAAGATGTAAGATTAACCGTAAATGTCAAATTTGCCATTAACCTTTTCCAGTAAAAAACCATACAATAAAGATGGAATAAAACCCTGGAAACAGATAAAAACACAACACACGTTGCGTTTTTCCAGATCCAGAATATCCAAATCCAGATCAACACACACATTCTAAAGCCTCAAGTACAAGTTACTAAACATGTACTTCTCTGGAATTAACTATTCCTGTCGTGGAACGAGAGTATTCGTCAAATACCTTATCAGTTAACACTTATCATCACTAAAATAATCATTTGACCGTTTAAAAATATCAAAATAAACTTACGCCAGCTAACGCTAACCCGTAAATTTACGGGTTTAACTATAGCTGGCGTTTGTTTATTTTGATAAACATCGGTTAAATATCTATTTTTGTAATTTTCTCTTGAAATATCTATTTTATCATCTCAAAGAGAACCAACCCATGACGTCATCCGTGACACGCCGGCGCGTGACAGCCACGCGCTCATCAGACACCAACGGCGACCGACATAACGGACACTTAAAGTTAAGACAATCAAGCCAACCATCAAAACACTCTTTATGGAACACGTGGCGGCATGCTAACTTACGCACGTGGTCACCATCAGCAAGACTGTTCAAACACACGACGCATTCATCGTTCACCTGATCCGAACCATCACCACACAATCCATACTTATAGGAGAAAACCCGGTTTAGATTCAGCTGATCGGCTAGAAGAATTAACCCGGCTAAGCCTGAGCCGATTGCGTCGTTGATGACGTCATCGGGTTGGTTATGGTTAGAAGGAGATATTATTATTCCGAGGGAGTGGAGGAAGGTGAGGAGGAGGGAGTGGAGATAACATGCGCCGGTGGCGATGGTGGAGAGAAGGAATATAGGGAGAGAGTCGGAGGACACGTCGGTTAATTGGTTTTGTAAACCCATGAATGAATGATAATATTATTAGTTTGGGAAGGAAAGGGTTAACGTGCGCTGCTTAAATACGCCTCGTTGTTGGTTCAACAGAAAGAGTAGGGAGGTTTTCACTATCGGTTGTGGGGACCAGACATGTGACATGGGTCCTTTTTCACTTTTTCCGTTTTTTTAAATGAAATAATATATATTGTTTTATTTTATTCTTTATAATATAAACGATATAATATTTCAGCTAACGAAAAGGTATGGGTATTTTAGGAGTACTTAACCTTTTAGGTGTGGACTCTATAGTCTTAAGAAGTTGGTTCCGTGATTAAGAGGTATGTTCTTTCTAGTGGAGACTCTGGTTTGATTTTTGTTTGGCCACTCTCGATGGGTATTTGGGTGTTGGGACGAATCGGGACTTTAATCCTGGATTCAAACTTGACATGGGGAAGGTTTACGGATTCCTTCGGGTTCCCATGCGTCAGGTGGGTACGGTCTTACGGTGGTCGAGGAGTCGACCTTGGACATAATCCTGAAAGGATGGATTTACACGTTAGGTTTTTTTGTTGTTTAGAGAAAAGGGTATGGAGTATATAATAACTTGTACTCTTTTACAACGATGTGCAACATACCTAGTATATATATACATACATACATATACATATACATATGACGGTATGCAATTAAGGTATGACGCTATAACAACTGCTCATTTACAAGCTTGTTATTCCAATCATATTCCGATACTTATTCTTACATGGTCACTAGGAGGTTCTTCAGATGTCGAAAACATAATCTAAAATCATTATGTTTTGTAGGAGCGATTGGTTGCTTTATCCCGTAAGTGTTTAGAGGTCATTAATTCATGTCGAAGCACACATGAAGATCTACTTGATTCTTCATTGGTGTCATCCAAAGAACTCGAACCCAGGACCACATATTTAAATCCAATCATGAGTTAGTGATTTAAAAGTTTCCAATGACTCATATGAGACGTGTATAAAAGATTAGTAAGTTGTACACTTACATATGATTCTAAACTAATTAGTTTTTTACCTATTCAATGGCTAAATGATTCTTGATGAAATTGGCATATACGAATCACTAAAATATCTATGGGACTCTCTTCTTAACGAAAGGGATCTGTCCTTTATTTAGACATCTTTTTATTTAAAAGTTTTATAATAGACAGTTGGGATAAGACAAATATGTGGTTAAGAAGTGGTCACTTGACCCAAGTTGGGATAAATGGGTTAGTGGTCGTTACCCATCGACCCATTGTATGCCAGAAAAAAGGTTATCGATACTTATTCCAATCATATTCCGATACTTATTCTTACATGGTCACTAGGAGGTTCTATAGATGTCGAAAACATAATCTAAAATCATTATATTTTGTAGGAGCGATTGGTTGCTTTATCCCGTAAGTGTTTAGAGGTCATTAATTCATGTCGAAGCACACATGAAGATCTACTTGATTCTTCGTTGGTGTCATCCAAAGAACTCGAACCCAGGACCACATATTTAAATCCAATCATGAGTTAGTGATTTAAAAGTTTCCAATGACTCATATGAGACGTGTATAAAAGATTAGTTAGTTGTACACTTACATATGATTCTAAACTAATTAGTTTTTTACCTATTCAATGGCTAAATGATTCTTGATGAAATTGGCATATACGAATCACAAAAATATCTATGGGACTCTCCTCTTAACGAAAGGGATCTGTCCTTTATTTAGACATCTATTTATTTAAAAGTTTTATAATAGACAGTTGGGATAAGACAAATATGTGGTTAAGAAGTGGTCACTTGACCCAAGTTGGGATAAATGGGTTAGTGGTCATTACCCATCGACTCATCGTATGCCAGAAAAAAGGTTATCGATGTAGCCATTCAAAATTTATCATTTTGTGTCATCATAAATTCATAATATCTGTATCTGGTTGGGAAGGAGAAAGGGGGTGAAGGGAAGCCCCCGCCCATGAACAAATAGATTTCTCCGCCCAAGGGGCTTCCCCACGCAAACAGTGTCGTGTTATTCGTATTATTTATTTTGTCAATATATCTTTACTATGTGAAAATGTAACCACAAGCAATGCTTTTAAAATCAGACTGGTTGTAGGACCGTAACCAGTTCAACATACCGGTTCGATCCGTCATCGACAAGGGGAGTCGACAAGCATCGGTTATTTATCAAAGTCTTACTCTAGTTTGGTTTGGTTGTTTTTTTTAAACCAACGCTTAAACACTTGTATTTTCTTCAATAGATAATACAATCTAAAGGTTTTAAAATTAAATGGTGTATTTGTTTTATTTTTAGCAAATAACGATGGTAACATAGTTACACGTGTAATATAACGCGTATGCCTATGAAAATATTGGATGATATAAAATAGTAATAAGTATCTTAAAATGTATACATGAGAATTGTGACATGTGTACTCTAAACCTATGCTACGTGGGAGATAAGCAACTCACTACCCTTTCATACGATTTTAAAGCTACGATACGTGAGGGTAGTGACACGTGTACTCTCTATACGGTATTTCACATCTTTTAAGTTACTTCCCGCCTTGGTGTTTTATTATCAAACCTTGTAACTTACAAGTTACAACACATATACATAATTATCGTAAGCATATGTAACATAAAATGTATCGTAAACATAGTATTAAACTATTTCAAACTATCCTTAACATGCTTTTGTATAACATGAGAAAAAGAATGAGGTCAACTGACCTGTGCAATATAAATTACTCATTTGATCTGTTCAATAAAATTCTATTTAAGCCGTTATCAAGAGCTTAATGCTCTAAATCCTTGAACGTAATCATGTGCTCAATCATATTAATTATTAGAAGTTTATTAAATGGCGTAATAATTAAGAGAGTTACATAGCGTATAAGTTATGACAAATTAAGGAACTATTGCATAGAGCACTTGTACGATATACACAAAAACGTATACTATATTTCTTAAACGGAGAGTAAATTACAATTATGCCATCTTCTAATCTATTTCATGATAGTATAGATCATGGGAGGCTCTTACGGGAGTCGGTGAGGACCCCTGGCTAGGGCCCTTTTTTAAGCACATATTTTAATAAAAATCCTATATAGATATGTTTTATATGTGTGCATGCGCTCATTTTTAAATAGAAAATCCAACTTAAAACTTAGAGGGTGTTTGGGATTGAGTTTGGAAATGCAAATGTGCCTTTGGTCAAAAATGTTTATTGACTTTTGACTTTTTGAAAAGGAGTTTTAAAAAAAGTGTTTGGATTAGCTTTTGGGATGAGAAACGTCAAAAAGGCAATAGATTGTTATTTTTTTAAGTGTTTCGCTTGACTTATTGTGAATATTGGTTGTATGGGTGGTAGATTTGTAATTTTTTTCCAAAAGTCAAAAGCCATAAGCCAAAAGCTAGGATTTCTAACTTTTCAAAAACAGTTTTTCCACCCTTAAAAGCTAAAAGCCAAAAGTTAAAACAGAAAGTGCTTTTGGGTTACACAAACAGATTATTGACTTATTGGCTTTTTGGAAAAGCCAATAAGTTGTTTTGAAACTCAATCCCAAACACCCTCTTAGCCTCTGAAAAACTCATTAAATTTTAAAATTTACTAACTTATTAGCCAATTTATGAACCCAATACTCATTTAAACTCAAAACTTGGTGGTTGGCGAGGACCTCTGGCTAGGGCCCATCTTTTTCGAGCACACTCTTTTTTAATAAAAATCCTATATACATATGTTTTATATGTGTGTGCGCGCGCTTTTTTTATAAATAGAAAATCCAAAACTTAAGGTCCAAGAAGCATATTTAGAATATCACTGGTATAGCAGGTATGTTTGGCAAGGAGCTTTTAAGAGCTTTTACGAGTTTCAAGCTTCAAGCTTTTAAGAAAAAACTCATACTTAATAAAACGTCTTGTTTGGTTGAAAGAGCTTAAAGCTTTTATGTTAGGAGGAAAAACTCTATATTGAAAAGCTAGCAGTGTTTAAGAAAAATTCCTACTAACTACAAGCTTTTAATGAGTAAATGACACAAATACCCATTCTATTATAAAAATAAAATAAAAGTCTTCCTTACAAGCTTTTAATTATGCTCACTTTGGTCATTTTATATATTTTATTGAAAACTCCAGCTAGTCTGCCAAACACCAAAATATATTTAAAAAGCTACAACTATCAGCTACGAGCCACAACTAGTTTTGCTAAACATACCCCTACTATAGATAATGAAAGGTTCATGTTGTACCCTCACATAGAATATAAGCAAGTCGTATTTATTTAGTAGTCAAATTAGGGTTCCAGCTATGATCGATCTTATTTTGATGTTCCATTTGGATACACAATTAACCGGCCTGTTAAACAGAGAATTGTTGGTGTCGCGTCGTTAATTTGACTACAAGCTAATGAACTAGTACAAATGAACCTATAAATTTTATACACTCAACTAAAACCGGTAAAAATTTATATAAATCCAGTTAAGCAAATGTTTTATTTCTTTTTCCGGTAGACCAGTTTAAAAACTGAACCAGTTTGTCTATTATTAAAATACGTGTTAGAACCCACTTATTCATTCTTTTATTAGGAACATAGATATATAAAAGTTACGTAACATCTCACTTCTTATACCAGGGTTCATGGATTTGTTTTTGGTTGCTTGAGTGGAGAATTTTTATTTCCTAGAAGGTCACCCATCCTATAATAGTATTTTCATATGAGGCTGTTTAATATGAGGTTCTAATTAGAAGCAATACGTCGAAACGCGTTAGTGATATTTAAGATCCGTTATTCCTTCTGATCATGTCCAAGGTGATTTGAGACGTGCATAAAGTGTTGCAGATTAATTATTATAAATTAAAATAATGATAGCTCATATGATTTATCGGTTCCTTGGGAAACGACCAAGGATCAAGTAGTATTTGTCACAAGAATCTTGGACATTGCCATAGTTGATGGTCAGATTAATAAATTAGTAAAACGGATCGTTTGGACGGTGGACAAACAAGAGATTTTCCCCTTGATTCTCTCCTAATTATATACAACTTGAAACAATAATTAAGCATTAATAATTTATTTACTCATAGTTGTATGCATTGTTATTGGAGGTTGAATTATTATTATTTTTTTAAAAGATTTGATTCGAAATTTTCACGTCTATGTATTTGATAAATTATGATAAGTTTAGACGAGTAACAAGAGGAATCCAATACCAATATAACAATGCCATGATGGATCTGAACCGAAGAAGTCTCTTCCTAGCATTGCTACAGCCTACACGAGTCTCTACTTCTAATAGTGTGGATTTTGTTTAGCAACAAAAACAACGAAAAAAAAAACAATGATTCTTTTTTTTTTTCTCTTTATTTATTTAGTTGATTTAAATAACATTATTGTTTTAAGTATAGTAAAATGTTCACAAGTTTGATATTTCTATACGCTAACGCACAACCACTAAACCACTTCAACTAGATAAGTCATGAAATAAATTAGTATAAATTTATAGGATACATGTTGGATAAAAAATAATGGAAAATGTATATTAATTAATAAAAAAAACTGTATACATCATAAATTATTATTATTTATATTAGATACATTCTACAAATTGATGTTTTTATAAGTATTACACGGTTTTTGTACATGGGGTTGATCATTTTGCAAAAAAAGTCGGCAGGTTTGTTTTTTAATTAATATAAGAACTTAAGATAAAGACTAGTTGATCCACACAATTAAGAAATGTATTATGATAATGATACGCACTAGTTGATTATTATATTATTAAAAATATGTTTGATCTAAATAGCTATAATGTTCTGTTACTTAATCAAGATGCAAAATACATTATGTGGTCAAAACAATAATTTCAATTCCATATCATGATACCAAATTATAGTAAATATTATTTTCATATAGTTTGTAGGTTCGAGCTATTTTAGCGATGAGTTAACAGCATACCAATGCCGGAAAAAGGATGGAACTGGACGCGGATGTTGCAAAGGATGGTGCCAAGTGGATTGACGACCCACTGGAATATCATTTCCCCATTGGATGGCTCGTCTGATTTCAAATGGGAAGATGATGTTCGAAATTCCGGATGCGAATGGATGGAGGATGACACACAATTTATTTGAATTTTGGTTAATAAAAATGGATTATAAAGTTGCCAAACATGAAGTTGCCTGTCTGGAGAACCAACACGTCTTTGTGCCCTTTGCCTTTGACACGTTTGGAGGTCTAACGCCCGAAGCAATTCGGTTCTTGGAAAGAGTACAAAACGTGGTGCAGAGTAACTCCCCAGCGACCAAGGACTCACGTTTTATTTTTAATAGAGTTGGTTTTGCTATTCAAAAGGGGGTAGCGGCGCAACTTGTAGCCCGTTTACCCGTCACTCACTTGTAAATCTTGTTGGTTTTTAATGAAAAGTAGTAGTATACTTTTCTTTTCTAAAAAAAAAAAGTAACATTATTTATAGTATAGTATTAAATTAAAAATGCGTTATATATAGTGTTACATCATGCTTTATAAATTTTTTTTTTCTTACTAGGATTGTACATAGGTTTAAAAAAATGTGGTTACTAAGACTTACCGTAATGAGGCGTTATTTATATATTATCACACTCAATCACGTCAAAAATGCATTACATATGGGCGTTAAATGGACAAAGAATTGGGAATGGAGTGCTTTAAATAACGCCACTACATGGCTATTAACATTAATTCCTTTGTCCTTTACGGTAGCTCAGTTGGTAAATGGACCAGAGATCTTTCTTGGAGGTCTCAGGTTCGATTCCCACGAAGGACATAATGAGAAATGATCATGAGTTCGAGTCCTGATCGCGCCAGGTTTTACCGGTTCACTACTGTCGTGTCTTCGGGCGGGTATGTGGGTTGGGTTTTCCCTGGAAGCGGGCTGTCGGGCGGGCTAAGGACTTCGTGCGTCCGGATGAGCAGGGCTGTGCCCCTGTCTTTACCACTGGGGGGCCGCGTACGAAGTATCCGGCGTCGTTTAGTTGGCCGTTAAAAAAAAATTTTAATTCCTTTGATAAATGCATTATATTATATATATATATATATACAATTAGTAAATTTTTCATGTGAGAGGACCGTAACTGTTTCTCTCAATACATGTTCTCGATGCTTTGGATTTTTGGTTGTACAAGTACTCTATGCATGTGAGGTACCGGTGTAGCCGGTTGCCGGTGCTTTTGTCTAATACGTGTAAGGTGTGAGACACAATCTCTCTACCCTTCTTTCTTTCTCTAGATCAGAAGCCACCTCCATGACGCCTTCGCCTAACATCTGTTTGGTGACGGTAAAGGGAAACGTGAAACGCCGGTCCAAGGTTCGGACTGCTGCTTGCTTTTGGCTCCGAGGTTGGTGGCTAAGGTTCCGACAGTTATTCTGGGGACGACCGAGAGGTCCTCCAACGATGTATGATTTCTGAATCAGAAATTACAAGTGGGTTCTTTGGTGAAGGGTTCGTCGGAACACTTTACAAGACGGTGGTGCTGCCAGGTGGGGGTGACGAACCGTTAATGATGATGACGACGATGGGTGGGGTTTTTTAAGCCATCTCTATCCTATTTTGTAATCTCGGTGACACCGACAAATGATGGTTATGCCCTTCTTTCGAACAACAAAATACGACAATCAGCCCACAACGTTGTACCACCTTCGGCCGACCATCAACGCCGGAACCACCTCCACTACAAAAACACCACCAGCTCCTTTCCTCCTCTTCGATTTCTAAGAAGAAAAGATGCAGCGGTTTCACATTCGAATAGCCTCCTTCATTCCCGATACATGCAACAACCATCGACCAACTACACACAATTAAAAAGTTAAGCTTTGATGGCCGGAGTTATGGATGTGGTCGGAGCTTCGGTTGAAAAAGATGCAGGGCAATTGTTACAGGAAGACCCACGGTAGATGGAGGCACCGCGACGATGGTCGTGGACAATAATGAAGATTGAAGAGGCCATGGTTGTGCTAACAGAATGAACTACCGAAGGAGCTCTCTGAATGGTACTTTAAATCAGCACATTATTCACAAACATTTGCGTACAATGGAAGCTTGCTTTATTTTCAAAGTCTTTTGATTGTAAAATTTTTTAAACATCCACTCAAAAGTAAAATGTACCAATAAACAAATAAATACAACCCAAGGCATTATAGCCTAGTGGTATCTTGGTGGTGTGATAAGACTTAGGGGCCATAAGGTCGTGGGTTCGAATCTCACAAAGGGGGTTTTCTCATAATTATGAGTTTCCTTCTGAATTAGTGACTTGGTGGTGGAATATGATCGCGTGGCAACACTCGTGGCACGATGATACTCCAGTGTTCCGTGAGTGATTCCAATTTGTTGGCCGTTCAAAAAAAACAAATAAATACAAATAGTGTAATATTAATATGGATATGCGAATATCAAATTTAAACAATTTTAGACAACTAAAATACGTAAGTTTTCGATTAGTGTACGCCAACTATGTTTCTACGTAAATTTTGTTTGAAGATAGTGTACGTTTTGACCCGTCATATGTCCCGTTTACGACGCGGCTGTCGACTGTGATGGCGCCTCTGTAGCGCAACCGATCGACTTCCTGTTGTTTGCCTAAATCTGTTGACTGCAATAAATGCGGCCTCCCTTGGACGCGAGTCAAATATAACTAAAACTTTGTTTGCCCTCATTCTAACCAACGACAACAAAACAGCTTGATTTTACATTACATATTGTTAATGTTGCCTTCATAGAGTCAAATGAGTGTTATTGTTCATGAAGTTAGACACCAGCTGCTCATTAGCCCTGCATATTTTTTCCCAAGAGTCACATACATTAATAAGTATAAGCTTATACAATCCATTTGATTATCTACCCCTTATCTATTTTTCGTGTGTGTATATAACTTAATAATGTTTTCTGTGGTCGCTTTCGCCGATGACGTATGTACGCCCTATTGCTATTACTAGAAATGATGGTTGTATATTGGCTTCACGACGTTTTTTCCATGTGTGCATTGACTGACCTCAGGCGATGATGACAACTCCTATTTATAATGTTGGCCGTGGCCGTCAACTGCGATGGCATGTTCATTTAGCAACTGGGTGACGAGCTACTCTGCTTGCATTACATTGCTTGAGCCCTTTCATATGCGAATGAGGTGAATGCGTCAAGCTACATCAATACACACACCTCATGCACAGTAATTGAATGATGTATAGTTTTCTCAAACACTTTCAATACAAACAACGGCTGCCCCCGCCGCCGCAACGCGCGGCGGGTTTAAGACTAGTTTCTAAAAAAATACAAACTTCCGTTGTAGTTAGCGTTAATTGAATATGAGTGTTAACTTAATCAATTAAAGATATCCTTATTTATCCAACACTTATAGCCTAGTTGGTTGAGGGCATAAAGTTTTCTATGGGAGGCTTGGGTTCAATTCTCACTAGCTACATTTGGAGGACATTGGTGGAGGGGAAGTGAGAGATGACCCAGCCATTGGCTTGGTTTCGAGTCCTGATCCCGACCGGCTTTACCGATTATTTCACTGTCGTGCCTTCGGGCGGATGAATGGTCGGGTTTTCCCTGGAATTGGTGACCCGGGTACTCTCGAGTACCTGATTCGCCAAAATGTGTCCGAGAGTGCTCGGAAATTGATTCGTTGCCGTTCAAAAAAAAGATATCCTTATTTAGAAAATAATTGAATAAATGGGTTGTAAACATATTTTAATCATTTGATAATGATTGAAGGGACAAAAGAAAAGGGCTTGAACCATTACATTTTTTTTAGTAGTAATTTTCTTGCTGACATGGCATCCGTATGATAAAAAACGCCCCTAAGAGGTTTGAACCACTACACAACATCTAAGTTTGTACATAGATGTTAAATACAATAAAGAGAGTACACGTGTCACTATCCTCACGTAATCGTACCTTTAAAAACTGTATGAAGGGTGTTGAGTTGCTTATCTCCCACGTATCATAGATTTAGAGTACACATGTCACTATTTTCATGTATACACAAACATGTAAACATCAAGTTTTCATTTTAAGATACTTAATACTATTTTATGTCATCCAATATTTTCATCGGCATACGCGTTATATATCTATATGACACGTGTAATTAAGCTTAGGGGTTGTTTGGTAGCCTTTTAATCAGTCTCTTAATCATTCAGGTCTGAATCATTAAGCATTCAGACTGTTTGTTTCAGCATCTAAATGGAATGATTAAGTGCTGAACCATTAAGCTAATAAGGGATGCTGAATGATTCGGCTCTTAACCATTCAGAGCCTCTTAACCATTCAGACCATCTTAATGATTCAGCACTTAATCAACCAAACAGCCCCTTAGTATGTTACCTCGTCATTTGCTAAAATAAAACAAAACTAGCGTGTTTAAATGTGTGTTGCGCACCTTACAATTTTGTCGTATTTAAATTTAAAAACTACATCTCACACAAACATGGATATATTTGTATTTATTACTTAATAACATATTGTAAATAAAAAAAATCGACTCGCCCAGTGCTCTTCTCATGTTTCGAACCTAAGACCTTAAACAATAGAAAGCATATATTATTACTATATTGTTCCCCACATATAAAACTGCTATTTTTAGCCAAAAAACTGTTTTTCGATTGATCTCCAACGTCCACAGTTAGCAGTTTTTTCTAAGATGAAATCTGGACCGCAATATATGGTTGGTTACTCTCCAAATTTGGCGGTTATGTTTTTCATTTGGCAGTTTTTTTTTCAGCTCTCCCCACTACTCTCTCTCTCCACTACTCCTTAAAAATAGCCACCTGAGGAGATAACTTCCTGGGATTGCCTTTATAATACACATTCCATCAAAATCATTCCCTGCACATCGCACATTCCATCAAAATCATTCCCTGCACATCGAATAACATAAAACAATGGCTAATCAACAACAAGTCAAACATAGTTATTTTAACTTCAAAATCATGTGTGCTTTTGTGCTTATTACATACTAATCTTTTCTAATTATGTTTCTGTTACCTTTGTTGTAAAAGCAGGATGACTCTGCTCATCAGCCGAAACCTACGAACGCTGCAAAGGTAAAATTAATATTTTTATTTCTATTAACATACAAAACCAATGAAAAATGTCGTTTACATTACAATTCTGTTACCTTTGTTGTAAAAGCAGGATGACTCTTCTCATCAGCCGAACCCTACGAACGCTGCAAAGGTAATAGAAGACATTGACTTTTTAGGTCAAACATAGTTATTTTAATTTTCTGTAACAAGCATGCTAAAGACAGCAAACAGCAAGCTTTGTATCATAAACTTTTAATGTCAAATTCAAGTTACTATATCTAATTTTTAAAAACTATAAGGATTCAATCACAACTGGGTGGTGGGTGGGTCGCGACCGGGTCTAAACCCGACCCAATGGCAGACCTGGATCCACAGTGGTCTTTTTGGGCTGGACTTAACAAGTCCCCAAAATATATGGGAATCGTGTAAAGTTTTTCTTTAACAATTAACATGCGTCTACGTGATCCAACCATTAGTGGTAGGAACTTATACAAAGGAGGAATTCGGTAAATGGCTTTTGGACATGGGGCTGGCCGTCTTCCTAGAGTTTCTGTAGACGGGGATGACGATTCTACGTGGATTCATATACCAAAGATCTTTTAATTCATGTTACTAAGTTTCATCTTGAATCAGTTGTATCAAATACTTTCCCTAATATTGAAACCAAATTCAATGACGTGATTACTTAAGGAGCGTTGCATTCTTTGTCCGACTAATGATGAGGTTGACACCATTAAGCTACATGTTCTTAAGAAGTTTCCAGGTGAAATCCATGAACTTTTAGTGCTGATGATATATGTCCGAGTACGACTAACGTTGAGAAATGCGTGCTCTGTATGCTCCTAAGTTTCTTAACACCTTGCAGTTTTTCTGGATTCCAAATCATGTGCTACAACTGGTGCACCGATTATCTTGATGCGTAACATCAACTTGCAAAGGGGTTGTTTTAATGGCACACCGGTTGATTGTAACATAAATCAGTCGCCGTGTTATTGAAGCTATGATTATTACGGTACACATGTTGAGAAAAAGCATTCATTGGAAGGATTAATATGACTCCAACTTCTTCGTCATGGCCTTTTCAGTTCAAGAGACGACATTTTCCTGTAAAAGCTTGCTTTGCCAAGACTATCAACAAAAGCCAAGGCCAGACTTTAATAACGTTTGTTTTTACTTAGAGAAGCTGGTGTTCTCCGCATGGGCAACTTTATGTTGCTGCATCTCGTGTAACCTCTCGTGCTAGACTTAAATTTTATGTTGACAACAAAAGCAAATGTGCTAACAATATAACAAAGACGTTGTCTACAAGGAGGTTTTTTACAATTTGCTTTTATTAACAACTGATAATGTTGTGTAACTTGTGTTTGTAAAAATAGCCATGTTTTATCAAATTTTTTGTTTGGTGTGTATTTTTTTATGTCTTTCCACGCATGGTTGTATCTGTACATCTTGTGTTTATGCTTTTATGGATCCATTGTTCGATCTTGTAGCCAATATATTATGAAATTGCAGGTTTTTCTTTTTTTAAAAATGAATCGTGCCATTATTTCTTATTTGCGTCCTAACATGGGCAACAATTGGCAAGTCAATGTGCTGGTCACGCGTGCTTGGACGGCGTACAATCCCACCACAAATCATGTTTTTTCGTTCGACATGATTCTATCAGATGCCCAAGTAAGTGGTTTTTAAATGTGATCTTGCAAAGTTATTTGTTTATATTGCGTTATCTTAGAAAAAAATACATATACATATGTCTATATATCAGGGCTCGTCTATTCATGCAAAGATTCCAGCCAGCTTGTGCAAATTATAAGAATGTGAT